>JAYJMF010360480.1:0-28427 GCA_036873715.1 Salvia sclarea | reverse complement strand
AATCTACCACAATCAAGATAATAATTCACAAAAAGAAGTGATTTTGGTGTGGATGAATTGAGTGTTTCTGAAATGCTAATGCTGCAGATAGTGAAAGAGATACTGAACCAACGGCCCGATTTCGCGTGGCGAAGGAGCCACCATGGCTGGACTCCTCTGCACCATGGCCTGCAGCAAGGGCCATCTCGAGATCACGAGGGAGCTCGTGAGGCTCAACTCCGACCTCTGCTCGGTCCGAGATAACGAGGGGCGGACCCCTCTCCACTGCGTGGCCATTGACAAGAAAATTTGATTTCTATTTTCCAATCATTCCAAAAAACTTTTTGGGTATAAAATAGTAAAATGTGAGAATGAGAGAGTGGTTTATTGCTGCTGGCTGCTGCAAAAGTTGGATTATTGGTGCGAATGGATTTTCTACTTGTGTCTCTTCATCATAATCGCTTCTTTGTTTTTAACGCAAAATTTATATATAAATGCATGCTACTCTTTTCTACAAAGCAAGGAATTACTAAAAGAACCTTTATATAAAAATATATATAATTCAACTATGGTAATAATAGGTGTTTGATGAGATCGATCATCACCAGTTCATGCATTTCATGCATATTATTTGTGAGGAAAAATTACATATATTGTCCTAACGTTCTGGGGTCACACGGCATAACGAACCCGAATTCAGCTTCGGCTAAAGCAACTTCGATTTCGGATAAGCCGGGTCCGACCTCGACGCCGGAATTCTTTAAATGGGCGATTACTTTGTCGGCGAGGGAAGTGAAGGAGGAGGCTGTTGCACGGAGTGGAGCTGGGAGTGGCAAGGGTGGTGGCGGTGGCTGGCAACGTGGGCCGTGTTGAGGCTGGTCATCCTCGGGTCCACATCGACCATTCTCGCCCGGATAATAAATAGGAGAAAAAGTGTAGATTTTGTTACTGCATTCGGTTCTTGATGATCTTCAACTTTTACCCGAAATTGTTCTTTACAAGTAATCTACGTAGACAGATAGAGAGGACTTTCTTTTTTAGGTGAGTAAATAAAAAGAAAGGAGATAAGTTTTGTGGAGTATATTCTACGGGATGATATGCCCTGGAAGGAAGAAGATGATGACTGTATAATCTATAATTGTTTTAGATTATATTTTTAATTTTTTTATGCCATGTGTCAATGTATATTCTTTATTTTTTTTGTTTTAATTAATTAATGCCACGTGCGTAGCTTACCTTGTTTTCCGGCATGTCAACTAGGCAAGTTGGCCGGAATCCGATTATCGGATACGAGCATTAAAAAATTTAATACGTTATGGGTCGATTTGCAATTATGCTTAGGTTAGAACACAGACGTAAAAAAGGTCCATACGTTAGGACAATATATGTAATTTTCCCCTTCTTTTTTTACTATAGTTTAATGTGATTATTTTATATCCAAATAAATATTGTTACTACTTGAATTAAAATTGAGTGGTGTTGAGCAATTTCTTTGTTAACCTGTTACTTTGATCGTCCAGAAAATTGTTGTTTAAGAAGAGATGTTAATAATTCACCATAATGTCAATATCAAAATCTCAGTATTTTCAACAAAATCCTCCATCCTATAACCAAGGGAAAACTGGTCAAGCCCCGCCCGTGACTATCTATGTCATCGTTATAACCAAGGGAAAATCGGTCAAGCCCCGCCCATGACTATCTATGTCATCGTGGACTCCCGGATGATTATAGTGATGAAAATGAGTAGTAATATTGCGCTTCTATCACTTTCCTAAACAATTAAGTATTATGTTTCAATCTTGTTGATGGATGTTTGATTGTAAAACGACTATTCACTTTGAATCTTGTTTATATATGTGTAACAATTTGCATATAATTATAATCATTTGACGTCTCACATGTCACAACTATAATCAGAGTATTACTAAGAAGTTAACAAAGATATAAGGAACTGAATTTGGACATAATATCAAGGCAAATTCTTTGGTGCCCAGGGGCATGGATGCCCCAGGGGCATAGATGCCCCATATACAATTTCAGTCCATTGAAAAACTCAAAGATATTAGTCGAGCGAGAGGGAGTCGAAGGCAAACCCGGAAGCGAGCTCAAAGATAAAATTGTTGTCGGTCTCAATATCTATATATTAAAATCGGAGCTGAGACGGAGAGGTTTGGGCCGGGGCAATTATGCCCCTGGGCACTAGAGACTAGCTCCAATATCAAAACAAAGAGAAAAATTTTATTAGTTTATATATAGATACTAAGTAATACTTAATATTTTGATAACTAATTATTTTATCAATTTAAAGAGTTTTGTCTCAATTTTAATAGGTTTTAGATGAAGCTAATGTGTACAAATAATTATACCATTTATTGGATAATTATAGTTATGTTAAAATATTTTATAAATTTAGAAATATGAAGTTTTATATGTGAATAGTTTACAAAATTTTAAGTAAATAATAATTTTTTATAATTTAATTATTAAAATTATATATTGAACCATTATGGTATTTTAGTAGTTTTTAACTTGAAAAAACATTGTAGAGTAATTTCATAAGATTTAAATAAATGCAAATGAGATTAGATTCACCTTCCATAGACCATTGAAATATTATATTCCCTTTATGATTTTATCCACCAAAAATGTGATATTTTCGCCAATTTTCGCGTTTCAAGGTGAAGATCTGAAAATCGGATTGTGTTGCTAAAATCAAGGAGAAAATCAGGAAATCTACTGGAATTCCTACGGAGGGAAAGAGCTTGACGTTGAAGGGTGTCTTGGCGACGGCTCTACGGAGATCGAAAATGGAGACACGATTGAGCTTATCTCCGGCGACTCGCCAACTTCCTCCTCCGCCGCTCTCCTCGACGCTGAACTTTAGAAACAGTTTGCGCCTCTCTCGCCAATGCCAAGTTCCTCCTCGCCAATTATATAATTTCGAAAACGAATAGAAAATCTAATTAATCAGCAATATAATGAAATGAGAAACCAACAACAATTTCATCTTGAAAATGAACTGCTTAGATAATCATATACAAGCAAGAAGATATTACTCCTTCAATGAGCTAAACATAATCAAACATTCATAACGTCGCAAATAATATATGCATGAAATGCATGAACAAGTGATGATCGATCTCATCAAACCTATTACCATAGTTGAATTATATTTATATTTTATGTAAAGGTTATTTTAGTAATTCCTTGCTTTGTAGTATTAGGGTTATATACCTTGATTATTGTACTTTTTGTCATTATGTATACTTAAATTATATATAGTTTTAATATTTTTAAAGGTATATATGAGTATGACCGCATGATCGTATGAGCATGCGTGTGCTCCGAAATATTTGCAGATACATTTGAAAATGAACCATTATCACATCATTATTTAATTTTCGAAGTTCACCGCATATTGAAAATTATACACTCTCTCATCTCCGTCCTATAAAACATTAACGCAAATATTTCTGTGCGGTGTGTCGTAAGCCGCGCGATGCACTTGCACAAAAATGTATATATTATATATGCTGTTTTTAAATATTAAATGGGGCTTTAGCGCAACGGTACTCGGCCCGAACATAAGCGCTTCCATTACTGAGGGTGTGGGTTCGAATCCCACTACCCTTGTAGTTATTTCAAATGATATGATTAATTATATAAAATGACACTTGTATTAATATAAAATGACATTTATAGTCATTCAAATTGGCACCGTTAGTTATACAAAGTGGCACTTATAGTGAAAACAAATAGTTATTCGAAATGGCACTGTTAGTCATACAAAGTGACAATTTAGTGTGTTAAAATGACACTTTAATTATATAATAAAGTACCAATTGTTTACTGCTCATATTCTAAGCCATGAGTCGAGCAAGGGGGAGCCGAAGGCGAACCCGGAGCGAGCTCAAACAAAATTGTTGCCGGTCTCATTATCTATATATTAATTTCCGAAGCCGAAGGCAGAGCCGTTTGTTGTTTGCCACCCCGTATTATTGTTTTTAGGGGGCAGAATTAGTTATTCAAAATGACACTTATAGTTATATAAAATGACACTTTTAGTTTTTCAAATTGGCACTCTTTCTATTATTATTTTTAGAGGGGCACTATTGCTTATTGGAAACGGCACGTATAGCGTTTAAAAATGGCACTTTTAGTGTTTAATGACTAGTGTTAGTATTTAGTGGTTGGGGTTTAGTGTTTAGGGGGTTAGGGTTTAGTTTTAGGGGTTAGAGTTTAGTATTTAGGGGTTAGGATTTAGTTTTAGAGGTTAGGGTTTAGAAATGCCACTATTAATAGTTATTTAAATTGGCGCTGTTACTTATACACAGTGGCACTTATAATTATTCGAAGTGACACTAATAATTATCGAATTGGCACTGTTAGTTATAAAAATTGACACTTATAGTGTTTCAAAATAACTCATTTTAGTTTTAAGTGTTTAGGGGTTAGGGTTTAATGTTTAGGGGTTAGGGTTTAGTTTTATGGGTTGGGGTTTTAGAAAAATAATAGTTCATTATTTCTTATTCGAATTGGCACTAATACTTGTACGAAATGACACTACTAGTAATAAAAAATGGCACTTGGCACCTGACGCTATATAATAAAAAAAAAAAAAATTCAATGGCCCGATCAACGGTCAACGCGAGCCGTTGACCAGTCGCACAGTGTGTGACCTGTTGCACAGGAGTGTGCCTCAAACATTATACATTAATTCACGCATAACAAAAGTCATAAATAGTAAAATAGATATGCCTCAACAAATGCACAAAATATTTAGGCTCCAATTGGGGCGAATTGATTGGGCATGTTTTACCATCTCTAATTAAATTATGTGAAAGGGGAAGGTAAATGTGAGATTTACATTCCGAAAAAATCAGGGGCTTAGCCCACTGGCCACCAGGTTCCTCTTAGTGGAAGACTCGGGTTCGGTGAACTAACTATTAACAATTAGCATTGGCCGGTAAAAAAAAATCTCATTCCGAAAAAGATGGTTATTCATGTTCTACTCCGCATATTCACAAGGATGTGGTGACAGAAATAACCTTGCATCTGCAATCCACGTAGATAATTGAAAAAGAAAATAACGAATTAACAGGAAATGACGTTATTTTACGATAATTAAAACAACTACCTCTTGTTAAGCTATTTGGTAAAACAACGTCGTTTCTATTCATTCCTTCCCATGATTTGGTGGATTTTTTAAATTGTTATGAACCAAACCTATGAATTTAGTCATAGAACATATATATTCCCCGAGGCACAAGAACGTGACTCTCAAATCAATTTGTAGGCCCTAATTATGATTCGTTTTTTCGGCCCAATAATACTGAATCTCTTGAGTAGAATTGGGAATTGAACATTCGAAGTTCATATTTATATCGAAAATTTATTGACTCAATTATAAAATAGTAGTAGTACTTTTTACGGCATTAATTAGACAATTGTCACATGTAAAAAACATATCCATGACCATCTGAGAAAAAACATTTAATTTCTAATACTTGTTATGTCAATATTTTACACTTGGCTACCTATTTAGATAAATACACAAAAAAGTTGCATGAGTCGAACTAATGCCGAATGAAGATGATGGATTAAAAATGAGTTCGAGTTCACAGGAAAAAAGAATATAATGGGTTCGACTAAAATTAAGTATATGTGACATGATTTAATAATTATAGTATAATATAATTTGGAATTTAAATTAATGATACATCAAAACGTAATCATCCTTGTTGGTTTTTTCTAGAAGATGGAAGGTTTGAATTAGTTTCAATTAGTTAAACAATTAATTATCATGTGACATTAGAACATTAATTAATTCTACTACAGACGTCAATTTATTTAAGTGGTCATAAACATACCCTTTAATTTTCACATACTTTTTAGAGCTTTCACACTTCTATCTTTTTGTTTTGAGAATTTCACACTTCTATCTTTTAGTGAGTCGCGTTACCTAGATTTTTCTATTAGTCGTCTTGTAGTGCTCGAATTTCCTGACTACCGATTTATTATTTTCTCATTAATTTAGATATTATATTGCAGAAATTTGTCGGAAATTCTCATATAACTTAGTCTTGTAGGGTCGGAAAATAAGTCTTATTGATTTGGATATTCTTACATCATTTTTTATTTTAAAGATTTGGAACCAAAATATTCGTTATTAATTAATTATTATTGTCGATACCATAAAATCAGTATAATGGTTTCTGACTCCTTTAACGGGGATTTTTTTTCGTCAATTATAATGCAATATTAATTAATTCGGAAACGAAAATTAGTTAGAGGGAATTTTTTGGATATTTGGTGTTTCTTAAAATATGAATTGGTTGATATGTCAACCAAAAGTCTGCAACCATATATATATAATATAAGGGCAATTTGTCATACATATAAAATTTTGGACATTCATTAACTGAATTTTAAAAAAGATCTTGTACTTGCATATATAGGAAACTTGGTGGAAATTTTCCAAAATTATTGATCACATAAATATATATGTGTCGAAGAAGAAGAATTCAGAAGCATATGGAACTTTATAATCATGTTTCAGACATCTTTATCGACTTTCGCATGAATTTTCAATTTATTTTATTATATAATAGTAAAGCAAATATCAAATTAATCTCTTTCATTATTTTTTGTATCTGACTTTTGGGTACCATTCATATTAATTGTTGTATATATTCTCCAAATCTTTTTAATTTGTTTCCTTAATTTTCTTTGCTCATAGCATAAGGTATTGTTTATTCAATTATTCTGGTCCAAAACTATTTCATGTACTGTACGTTGTTAAAAGAACGATTATTTTTAGTGTTTACTTCTCTAATAGTCGATTAAGATTGATTATTTTTAATTTAATATTTACCATAGTCAGTACGTGGTGCAATGTACAGCAGGGACATACAGAGTGACTAAACTGCATATATAGGTAAATGTATATTAGGGAAAAGAATAATTCATCTTAATCCTATTAATTATTAAAATTGTGTTTTTTCAGACGTATGTTGAATGAGAATAAACAAACATATCAGAATATCACACAAAACTGTGACAAAAAATTTGGGACACGAGAAATATTTCTCCACGAATTTATTGCAAACTAAGAAACATACTATTAATGGTACAAATGAAAAATTTATTAATTGCTCCAAGAATTGATAAGCAATCTAAGACATTCAAAACGCTTAATTACGAGCTGCCAAATGGAATCTTTTAATACAAAGGGTTAAATAATTAGCAACAATTAATTACTTTTTTAATTATTTCTTCTTTTTTGGTTAAAGGGATGTTTCAATTTGTTAAAGAAAAGGAAAGCCCACGACTGAAATTAGGCAACCGTACACCATTTGAATGTCTTTAGCTAGATTGGAACATTTTATTTTGTTTTATCAATTTTATTGTATATATGTATATAAATATATTATATACTGTATAAGAAAGTATGAAAACCTTAACAAACTTCAAATCCACCCAATAGATTAACATAAACCCTAAAAACCTTCTCAAAAATAAGCCTTTTAAATTTATGTACTCCCTCCGTCCATTTAAGTTGGCTGCATTTTTTTCATTTTTGTCTATTCTACACAAGAATTCACCTCTCCTTTTTTCCAAGAAATGACTCTGACCCACATTGTTTTTACTTTATTATACTCACTTTAATATTTATTTACACTACGTTTATTCTTATCAATACTTTTTATGTGGGGCTTATTCTTCACAAATGAGTACTACATTTATACTTAACAACATCTTAATTTGGTGAGACCCAAATTCCACAACTAAAATTAATAATATTTTCTTAAAACTCGCACATAATCAAAACATGTATATATACTCAGTTGGGACTGATGAAGTATCATTTATTAAAAACAAAAATCTAATTTTGCTTTAGACAATATTGGTTAGAGGTTAGGCTCATTCGGTAGCATAGTAGGCTCGTAAAGTCTTGGTGCTTTTTTATTTTTGTTTACTCATTATGTTAAATAAAATCTCAAAAAAAGTTACGTTTGTGACTTGCTTTCCTCTCCGAATTTTCCTAGTCATTTCACCCTAGTGGAGAAAAAGAAAAAATTCATGCACATATATATCAATCAAACGTAACAAAATAAAATAGCATAACACAACAACTCAAAAAATTAATTCCCACCACCACTCCTCCGCCGCCTTCCGCCATGGACCGCCGCCTCCACGAATCCGCCGCCCTCGGCGACGTCGCCGCCCTTCACCGCCTCATCCACGAGGCCGACGCCGCCGCCACCGTCGAGCGCGCGTCCGGCAACTCCGTGCTCCACCTGGCCGCCGCGTTCGGGCACGCGGCCTACGCGGCCGCGGCGGCGGCGCGGTGGCCGGAGATGGCGGCGGCGGAGAACGCGGAGCTCGAGACGCCCCTCCACGTGGCGTGCCGGGAGGGGCACCTCGAGGTGGCGGCGATGCTGCTGGAGGCGGAGCCGCGGGCGGCGTTCAAGGTGAACGCGAGGCGGGAGAGCGCCTTCTTCGCCGCCTGTGAGAGGGGGCGCCTCCCCGTCGCCCGCCACCTCGCCGCCGCCTTCCCCGGCCTCCTCATGCTCGATTTCGACATGGAGGTCACTTCCCTCCATGTTGCTGCTTCGTCTGGATACACAGGTGTGTGTGTGTTTTTTGCACCTGAATACACGAACTTTTATGATATATATTTTTTTTTTGCATGCACGTGTGCACGAACTTTTATTGTGATGTGACTTTTTTCATGACATGGCGGATAATTCTGGCGGATTAATTAATGATGAGGTGGACGAATAGCATTATGCCATGCAGACGTTTCCGGGTGTCCATCTCAATATTAATATGCCGAAATTGTTAGTGATGTGAAAAATGGGAACACAACAAAAATTCGTGTATTATAAGGCAAATATTCTTTTGTTCACCAGAATTTCATAAAAGTTCGTGTAGTTTTGGGACAATTTCATATCGATAGTAATTTCCAGTATTGGAAAAGTCGAGTTGATAGTCGGATTTTAAGTGTGGTATTTCTATTATTCGAATAAATTTTTAATATAGTGGCAAATTGAGATATTCCACGTTGTCATTAGGAGATATTGATCTATGTGTGTATTTTTATTTTTAAAAAAATCAAATTAAATATAGGAAAAAGAATACGAAACCGACTTGATGATGTTAAACGTCTCAATTTTTTATATATACATTAAAAGAAAAATACACACGTAAATAGATGTCGTTGACTATCGTGGAATATCTCATTTTGCCACACTATTAAAATTTATGTGACTTTATCAAAAAAAAATAAAATTATGTGACACTTAAAAATTCTAGTCAGCGGGAGATTCTAACATTAGAAGTCCCAAAAAGGCTAAAGTTGTTACTAATATCAATTTATGAGGATTGAATAATGTGGTTAAGTGAATTTCGAGCTAAAATTGACACTAATTCAATTTATTGGGCTAAACGAGTGTATTTTGCTTTCAATTTTTTTTTGTATAATTTGCTCAAATTCGTGTTGTTTGAGGTTGGAAGATGCAGTTTGCAAGAATGTATTGTTTCTTGATTGAAATATGAATATGAATATGAATAAGAATAAGAAGTAGTTAGCCATGTGTCCTAATCATTGAGAAATTTTGTGTGTTATTACAATGAGAATCTACCACAATCAAGATAATAATTCACAAAAAGAAGTGATTTTGGTGTGGATGAATTGAGTGTTTCTGAAATGCTGATGCTGCAGAGATAGTGAAGGAGATACTGAACCAACGGCCCGATTTCGCGTGGCGAAGGAGCCACCATGGCTGGACTCCTCTGCACCTGGCCTGCAGCAAGGGCCATCTCGAGATCACGAGGGAGCTCGTGAGGCTCGACTCGGACCTCTGCTCGGTCCGAGACAACGAGGGGCGGACCCCTCTCCACTGCGCGGCCATCAAGGGCCGGATCAACATCATAGACGAGATCCTCTCCCTCAGCCTCGACCTCTTCGAGGCCACCACCAACAACGGGGAGACCGTGCTGCATTTAGCCGTCAAGAACAACCAGTATGAGGTGGTGAAGTACTTGACAGAGTCACTCAACATCACTAGGCTTCTCAACATGCAGGATAGTGATGGCAACACTGTCTTGCACTTGGCCACTGCTGGGAAACTTACTGTTGTGAGTGGGTGTTTTCTTGATTCTTGATTTTTTTTGGCTTGTTTTAGGATGTGGGGTGGTTCAAGGTTCAATCTTTGTGCTGTTTTTTCTTGATTCTTGATCATTTTTGGTTTGTTTTTTCTTGATTCTTGATCATTCTTGATCTTTTTTTGGCTTGTTTGAGGATGTGGGGTGGTTCAAGATCCATCCTTTTTGTTGTTTTTGATTCTTGATTATTTTTGGTTTGTTTTCCTTGGTTCTTGATAATTCTTGATCATTTTTGGTTTGTTTGAGGATGTTGATGATTCTTGATCTTTTTTTGGTTTGTGTGAGGATGTGGGGTGGTTCAAGATTCAATCTTGTTGCTGTTTTTCTTGAATCTTGATCATTTTTGGTCAGTTTTTCTTGATTCTTGATCATAGTGTCTCATTTTTTATTTGTAATTCTTGATTCTTGATCATTCTTGATCGTTTTTGGGTTGTTTGAGGATGTGTGGTGGCTCAAGATTGAATCTTTTTGCTGTTTTTAGATGGTTATGTACCTGCTCAAAATCGGGGTCGAGGCGAATTGCTTGAACGGTAAGGGATACACGGCTTTGGATGTGGTGGAGTCGGACGCGAGCAACTCGGGTGCTTTAGCTATTCTGCCTGCGTTGCTCGAGGCCGGAGGCAAGAGGTGCGATCAGCTCTCTCCGGGCATTGCAGACGTGCATCAGTTGGTCGAGACGGGCTCTAGGAGGTTCACTGAGAGTAGCCGTGGGAGGCCGTTGCTGCCTTGGCCTAATAGAACCCCACACCGCCACTGGAAGAGCGGGCACCGGGCTAGCAAGCTCGAGCTGCAGAACGAGGGGCTGAGGAACGCGAGGAAGACTGTGACCATCGTGGCGGTGTTGATTGCAACCGTGACATTTGCAGCGGGGATCAACCCGCCCGGTGGGTTCAGCCAGGAGAGTGGGAAGGTGCTGAGGGGGGACCGGGCGGCCTTCAAGGTGTTCATGGTGTGCAACATAGCCGCGCTGTTCCTCTCCGTGGGGGTCGTGAACGTGCTCGTGAGCATCATCCCGATCACGAGGAGGACGATGATGAAGCTGATGAGCGCCACGCACAAGGTGATGTGGCTGTCCACGTTGTTCATGACCGCGGCCTACATAGCTGCGATCTGGACCATTATGCCCGAGGATCGGGGGGCTCGTTGGGTGTCCGTGGAGCTGCTGGTGTTCGGTGGGGGCTGCTCGGCCGTGGTGTTCTCCGGGCTCGCCTGGCTGCTGGTGAGGCATTGGCACAATAAGTACAAGTGGAGGAAGGCGAAGCTCAAGAGGGTCGAGAGGGAGAGCCCGCGGAGTAGCGTTAGCCGCGTCGATGAGATGAAGATGATGAGGAGGAATCATGATAGTAGTACTAATTCAGATGTTGATAGCTCTGATCATGGCTATCACCTCTATTAGATTTGATCCTCTGTTTTAGCAGAAAATTTGGTTGATTTTAGTTGTTTGAGTGATGTATTTTGTGTAGAAAATACAAGTATATAACACCAAGATTTGATAGAGTTTTGTGGCCTTAAATCTTCACTATTTGAAATACAATCAAATGAGATTTCAATGGAGACTACAGAATTCAGACCTCCACCGAAGGTTTTCTGTCATCGGAGCTCGTTTCTTGACCCGAAAACCATTGAATGGTTCTTCTAGCTATAGGCAACCAAAGCCTTCTAACTCGATCATCGTCTTCTGAGTTCAATGAAGTCGAAAATCCAGTGATTCTGCTGCTGTTCGAGGCCAATTCGGTGAATCTTGAGACGTTCGTGATCTCAGACATCGATCTTTTCTGGGCCGGATCCGTTGATTTAGACATGATGCTAGAATCCAGCTCAATGTTGGGAGAGGAAGAAGTTTCACCAGCAACAATCTTGGCCTCAAACAGCCTCTTCCTCTCCATATCCTCTTTGATCTTCAAGATTTGCTCTTTCGGTGCGATTTCCTCGTTCAGCCTCCCGCTCGTGGAAGGCTCTTTTCGTTCCATGGCACTCAGCATCTCGGAGCTGAGAGATATGAGGTCCGAGGAGTTGACATCGCTCCACCGGCTATTGTGTATGACATCCGACACGATGATCCTGTGCTTGACATTGTGGAGAATCTGCGCTTCGCTGCCCGGATTCTTGAATTCTTGAATCAACGGGTCGTCTCTCCTCCCTCTTGCTAGCTTCTGGAGTGTGTTGGCGAGGTTGAAACGCGATGATCGCCCCTGATTCTGCTCTCGTTGGATGAAGAACTCGAGATTAGGCTCCTCCCTCGACGAGCTAGTTGGGATTCTGAAGCTGCTGCTGTACCTCAAGCTCTTGACGTCCCCTGCGTCGAACTTGTACCTGCAGAGGGGGCAGCTGGAGTGATTCTCGAGCCACGTGTCGATGCAGCTCATGTGGAAGGCGTGCCGGCATTTGGGGAGGAGACGGAGGAGCTCCGTGTCCTCGAATCTTGAGAGGCACACGGCACACTCTAGGCCTTCCTTCGAGCCTTTAAGTGAGGAGAATCGGAAGAATGGGAGCGACTCTATGATCGTCTTGTCCACGCCCGAGAATCGGGCTCTTGATCCGACGGCTGCGTTAGGGTTGTGGAGGAGATTGGAAGGCTCGGATCCGATCCTGTGGCAGAACTTGGCATAGGCCAAGATGAGGAAGGTGAAGCAGAACATGATGGAGAGGACTGCTAGCACGACGGCCATGCTCGGGTGAAGTGGATTTACGTCGTGGATGTCGTGCTCGTTCGTCGCGTTTCGAGCTTCTACACATACTAGAAAGCATAGAAAAGCAATCACCTGTCTCATTTGATCCATTTAGATGGATCTTTTTGTTTGAATTTATCAACACTTTTGCTTCACTATTTTGTGCAGATTATGATGGAATTTGTTGTTTCTTGATCATGAGTTGAAGGGATTGTGTTTAAGTCAAATTGATGATGCTTTGGTTTAATTTATTTTCAAGAAAGCATCTTTGAATGTTTGCTGATGCATAATCTTGTTGAGGCAAGAAGCCAAGATGTTACTTTCAAGCAAATGGAGGGTGTTTTTCTCTATATTTTATTTGGCAATTTTTGGCTGTTTTGACCACATTAACCATGTTCTTATTTGTAGAGCATTCTTTGTCAACTCTCAATTATTGGATTTCTTAAATTATTTATAGCATGTTGAAAAATTGAAGACTTGTTGCAGATGTAGCTCTCAATGATAATATAGGTATTGTTTTATGCACTAAATGACAGACAATAAGACAAATGTAACTACTGTCTTTGCCTATCATTATTCTACTTGTTTAGTGTTTCTCTTTTAGAATCTATGATCATAGGATGTTATACTTTTCTTTGAAATCCTTATGCTTCACGGGTTTACTAGCTCGTTGGCTCACACACATGTCAGACTTCTACGCCCGTGTTTTACATGGTTGAGTTGAGAGCCTGCATCGTACGGAATTTACGGTCTTATCTCTTATTAAGACATAGATGTCCTTTCACATTTAAAAAGGAAATAAATGTGAAATTCACATAGAGCTTCCTACATTAGAGAATGAATCTTATTAATTTATGTAAACAAGGACTGAAATTTTACATCTTTCTTTGTTCAAGATTTAGACAGCCTCTCAAAATCTCTGCCCTCATTACATTTGATAACTATCATGACATTTTTACAACTATTGTTTCCTAATCTCAAATCATAGTTAATGCTCCATAACATTTTGCTTTCAAAATGGCACAAATGCTCCATGAAATCCATAAGGCACTCTGCTGGGGAGATCGATGACAGCGACGGCCTCACCGGAGAAATTCTTGGCATCAACTATGTAGACCTATCAAGAAAATATGTGTCAAGATTTTTTCATAACTGAAAAAAAGGACAAAATTCTGTTACAATCATCTTACTTGCGATGTGTTGTTGTCTTCGTTATGCACGTATGTCACGATCCATCCGTCATCCTCGTCTGCACCTCCCTTTTTAGCCACGAAAGCAGCCCCCGTGCAGAAGGTGCTCTCCGGGAGCTCGTGGTGCTCGACCTTGATCATCCCGTCTCGTTGCTTCCTCTCTTGTAGGTGGAGTTTGGCCAGCCCTCCATATTTTGGCATGCCTAGAACAATGTGGAAGCCTTGTTATGTGGAACGAAACGAGGGGTTTAAAAAAGCTCGATTTTGGAGGCCGTGTAGGGGCAGCTACCTGATTGGGAGCTGGCCTTGGGGCTGACCACCTGTGTGTAGCCATACTTGCATTTTTTGCCACTAAACTTATCATTGATGATTGGAAACTCCATTGAGCAGTCGACTCCGGTGAGGTTCCTCTCTGCCACGACCCCTGTGAGCACGTTGAGCCTCCATTCGTAGACACGTGACAGAAAAGGCGCATCTTTTGCTGCCTCATCAATCTGCTCGAACCCTTTTGAGAACCACGAGTGCTTGTTGAGGCCAAAGTCGGGGCCCGGTATGATGGAGTCACGAGCCCTGCACGCCAAGACAACGACCTCATCGTCTTGCTCGTGGCAGTTGATGATGTGAAACGTGCACCCTGGCTCCACGTCGAACCACTTGAGGGAATCGGCCTCTCCACGACGAGGCATGATGCCAATCCTTGCATACTCTTCCTCGTTGTACTTTATCAGACTGCACATTTGAAACGAGTAATCAACCAATCGATTAATCAGAAACGAGTCGAATAGTGTTATAATCAAGGCGAAGAACACTCACGGCCCGCCTCTTATCAGTCGATTTATGTCTATGGTGAGAGGGAAATCCATGATCACATTGTACCTAATCAAAACAAGGCCATTTTCCATCACAACTCAAGCAAAAGAAAACGGCATATGCTGCACTCTGCAACGAGGTTCTTACCTCGTTGTGATCCCTATTTCGTGGCAGAGGCAGCATCTGTCGAGCCCGATATCAACTTTGTGAAGCAGTTCACTCCCATCAACTAAATCAAAATGATGCAAATCACACTCAACATATGAAATTTTCAGTTCTTGAAAATGTACTAAAAGATTGTAGCTTTTTGCACCTGAGATCACTCCCAGCTCGAAGTAAGGCTTCTCCGGATAAATTCCCATGATCACGAGCTCTCCCGTGTCCGGATCTCTCTGCATTACAAAAGATTAAGCTATGCAACAAAAATTTCATAAATGAATCAATGTTGATTTAGGTAAAAAAGTATACCTTTGGATGGCTGGTAAATGGCCTATTCCAAGAGCCATTCACATCCCAATTTCGCCTCGTTTCTAGAGTGAAAACGTCGATTTCTTGAGGGATATGGTTCTCAGCAGCTGAGTACACCTTCCCATTGTGCTCAAACACACTGGTATTGCTCAGATACTTGTTCACGAAGCCGAATCTCAACTAACACAAACACAAAAGAATCATATAATCAATCCAAAAAAATCACTTACTTTTTAGTACTGCATCTGTTCATTGAATTAGTTCCTCACATGGTTAAGTAGATAAGCAGACAACACAGCAAGAGAGTCTCCTTCTATAGCAGGGAGAAACGCCGGTTTTTTCCTAGCGTTTTCGAGCTTGAAAGTGTCTGTCTCGACATGTCTGTTTCTGTAGGAAATCGCCCATCTCCCATCGCCATTCTTGGAGAAGTATAAGGCATGAAGCATGCCTTCCCCTTCTATCCAAGTGTGGCTAGACTTTCCGAATATGGAATTCGTCGATTTTAGGCCTCCAAATAGGGGATTTGGTCCTACAACAAAAGAGGCAACATTCAAGCAACCTCAAAAACAGGGGAAAACATTGCATCTCACAAGCCGTATACATGCAAGAAAGGCCGTTATATGCAAGAAATCGCGCCTTCTTACACTTATCCTACACCTATTTGTCCCTTTCAATGATCCCATCAAATTAGAAAGAGATTGATGCAACTCAAATTCCATTTCTTGGAGAGTTTGTTTAGACGGGGGTGTATAGGTGGCTACGAGCAAGAATCGAGCATACAAGAAACGGAATTTGCAATGTGAATTAGATGAATAGATGTGTTTGTTTCATTGGTTCAAACAGGAAATTTTTGTAGCCTTATGCAGAGAATCTTGTGATGAGTTTATTCTACATCAAACAAAATGCTAATCCTTCTAATTTTGGATTTTATGATAAAGATTCTTGCAATCTCCAAAACTCCAAATATTTTTTACTTGCAAAACTCTTTGTTATGTCATGATCAATGACTTATCTCTTCGGACACATTCTGCTTTACAAAAACAACCGCCAAAATATATGTATGAACACTTAATAAATTATTACGTATATCTCCATCTCAAAACAAGAAATATTTCTGATAAATAAATAATTAATATAATCGGAACTAACTAAGAAATTAAATTTACCATTTCTTATGTAAACTCCCACCGGAAAATCATCTGGGATTCTTCCGGTTACCGATTCCGTCACCTCCACAGCTTCTCCGATCTCTTCCACCGGAGCAAAATTGCTCTTTGCATGAAAATAAGAAATAAATAAAAAAGAAATATTTTTTTCATTTATCATTGAAAAAGATCGAAACTTTATGAATCCCTTTTGCATGAAATGTTACCTGAGATGGGAGCAAGGGATGATCAAGAAATTCAAATGCAGAATCTACAAATGCATCCAACAATTTGATTGAGGCATTCTTGATAGTTTCAAGCACTTGGTGAGAAATGGGGTTGTGCTTTTGCAGCTCCTTTGACAATGGCTGCATCCAAAACACACATGAAACACACACTGAAGGTGTATATATTAATATAAATACATGTATGTATGTATGTATTGAGTTTCAAGAAATAATACCTTTAAAGTGATGGAAGGATATGAGAGAGGTGAGTTTGAATGGTGGTTGATTTTGGGGGGATATGAAGGCTTAACTGAGGAGCAATTCACTCCAAAACTAGTCATCTCTATATATCACTTTACAATACTCACACACACATATGTGTATTTATGTGTGTATTTTATATGTATATATATAAGTAATGTGGTGTGGGTTTTTGGGTTTTGGGACAAAGAGTGATTGGAGTAATCAATGGCTTGTTTGAACATAATATTTGCTCACTCAAGTTTTGTCTTTTCAAGAAGCATCTTTATGCTTCTACAGTGGGAGCATCTATTTGTGGAACTATATTAAATCACATAGCATGCATGATGATATTCATATTAATATATACTCCAATTTATTGGATTTGCACCTTGTTGGAGCGTGGAGTCGGAATGGACTGTTTGTAAAAGCTCGATCCTGGTGGCCCTTGAGCTGAACTTTTTCGGGTCCCATTTTTTGCCCTAGACGAAATACTATTGGGTTTATGATTACGATTTTGGTTACTGTTCTTTTTAAGTTGTTGTTTCTCCTTGTAATTAGAATCCGAAAAATATAATGAAATCTCTTGCTTGGCATCACCCCGTAATATGGTCTAAAAATGAACTGGATAAACAATTCTCATGTTACCCTGATTGTTTGTGTTATTTCTCAACACAACTCACTCTTGAAAATGTCATTTTGGCTATACAAATGGCAAAAGAATAATATTACATGTTTCCTTTGTAATAATCAATTTTGATGTTTTTGTTGTAATCGATTTTGGGGATAGTGGCTTTCTCCTAAATTCTAATTTAGTGTCTACTATATATACATATTGTGTTGGGAGATTTATTCACATATTAAACAAAATGATTGAATTGTGAACAAATTCCGCAACCAACACAACCCAATTTCGATAGTTATGGGTGTTTTGACTTTTTCATGTCCAACTGATTATGATAATTCTAAATAACATATATGGAAAGCATCTAAATTGGGAAATTCCAATTTAGGTTCACACAGGAAACAGCCAAAGCAAGGAACAATTTCGAAAGGTCCATAACTAATCATGTCTTAATTATCTTTAATACAAAATTAACACTAACAACTTGTGTTTGGCTGCAACAAAAGCATACAAACATCTGACTAATTATACCACATGATAAAGCATGTTTTTTGCTATATAACTATCTCTTTTTTCACTGTCATCTTCACACTAATTGGCTCCAACAACTGAATACTTCAAACAAAATTTTAGCATAATTTTTACAGACGTAAGGCGTCGAAGCACAGGCAACGACGAAAGGGATTGAGACAGCATAATTTGTTTTGACTGTAAGAACAAAATGATATTTCCCCTTCTTTTGTTGCTTTTGGCTGTAACAAGCTCAGCCTGCCTTGGATAAGTTGCTTGCAGTTGCAGATTGTGATTTCATCTTCTTTTTCAGAATATTGGATAGCGGAGTGATTGCAGCTCGTCCTTGTTCTACGCAGTGAAAGTAATCGTCCACTGTTGTCCGAATTAGGCGCAGACGCAAAGATATTAATTCAATGTTTTTTTAAAAGATTATGAAAAGAGATTACGGTAAGACATCAGATTACCTGCCATTACACCGTGTGTGAGAGACGTAATGATCTCTTGCTCCGTTGATTTTGTGGTTGCGTCTGCTGATTCTTCGGGGAGTATGGAATGAACTGAGCTGGGAAATACTAAGCATACAAAAGCCTTCATTTTCTGCCACAATAAACTACCACATCAAACGAGAGGCATTCGCTAATTAGAAAGAAAAAAGTTAGGTCACGAACAAGGTAGCGAGGAAAACCTGTTCTTCTAGCTTGCTCGGGTCCAATATAATATTCCCAGTTTCGGTCAAACAACAACATAAGGAGACTAGAGGAAAAGAACAATACTCTCAGAACTCGGCTCAATCTATAAAGATGGATCACAGAAACATAAGAAAGAAAGGCTACGATAAGGTATTACCTGCAAGGGATTTCAAAGGGATCCCAGCATCTACGAGGGCAGCACATGTTGCGTGTATGGCACATGGAAGGAGCTTACAAAAGCTTGGTCAAAGAATTCATAAATTTATAGGCCTTTAAAACGAGGCAAAGAAGCAGAGATCTTCAACACCGTATGCAGCGAAGCTAGACCATAAAATACACCAACATGCATTTATTAAAGAAAAACAAACCAACTGGGGAAGGATACAGAGCCATCATCATGAACAACCTGTGAAACAAAAATCATTGATCACCTAAGGTCCTTCATAAACATGATGAAACACTAATTTTTTACATATGATATATGCGACATTGACATATGAAGTAATAACGCAAAGGTCACCTTACCTGAACTACTATTGATGTTGTGGTGTTCGGATGAACAGTCAAAAGGCAGATATTTTGCAACGTTCTCTTCAATATCATCTCAAACTCCTTTTCATTTTTTCCTAACAAATTCTCGTATACAAACATTAGCCAATGTAAATATCAACTTTAAGTAAAAGGAGCACACGAATTCATAAGAGACCAAAGTAACACCAGCATTACTTCGAAGTTCAAATGGAAAACAACCTCACATGCATCAAGCCTTATTCTAGATAACTTAATTTTGAAATTATGCTAGAATACACAACATAGGAAAAACGAGCAGCGTTCTCACCAATCTGCCCCGTTTTTTGCTTCCAAATGACTTCGATGCAAGCTTTCTCAGGATTCTCGTTCTTCTTCGTCCCAGCTTTGGGTCCAAAAACCGCAGCAAGCACCCTCGTCTGCCCTGAAACAAAAGATAAAACCTCAAAATATAACCAATTCCAGACAAACCTCATTAATGAACAATAACAAAAAATTGGGGGATGATTATTGATTAGCCCTATATATAAATAAGAAATCCTCCACATTTTTGAGCCATCACCCAAATTAGTACCAAAATAGAAAATGCAATGCAGCAATGGAAACAAAAGAGAAGCTTTTATTGTTATAAACAAGCAAATATAGATCAACAAATCCATCAGAGAAATTAGCCATGAAACAATTCCATGTGGTAAATTATGCATCAATCAATGTAGTTCTAGCAAAATTAGAATGAACAGAACAAAAAATAAAAATTAGACTCAACGAGCTGACTGCTAATTCAAAAACAGAAACAAAAAAAAATGCAGAAAGAGGAAATTAGGGCATAGAAATGGAGTTGTACCGTGCGAACAGCTAGCGGAGCCATGGGCGCGGCCGAGGACGCCGCGAGAGCAGTCAATCGGCCTCAACTGGTTGGCTCCACGTCCGCCTTCTCTCTCTAAATCCATCCTTTTGCACAAATTGAAGATGAGATTGCTTTTCTTGAAGCTTTTTCTTCTCTATAAAAATTCGTTTCAGCAAAAATTTAAGATTAATTAAATATTCTGACTGAGCCGAAGAGGAAGCTAGGGTTTATGTTTTTGAATAAAATCAATTTAGGGGTTTAGTTTAACGAAGACGATGACGTCATCATATCGCGTTGTGACGTTTTTCGTATTTCTTTGTTTTATTTTGTAGGAATATTATATAATTTCTTTTTGGTTTTTTGAGATCAATTGGTTCATAAAACTAGAGAATGTGTGTGTAATTATTAATTTATTATAATGCTTTTGTTTACCATATTATTTCAAATTTAAATATAGAAAACATCTGTAATTGGAATAAAAATGTTTTATTTAGTGATAAGATTGTAATATGTTTGACCGAGATGTGGATTTTATTGTACTTAAAATAATCTACAATCACCTTGATGTCCTCAGCGATTATTTTCTCATTTGCACTTATAATAAATTCATTAAAATCTACAACTTAATCTTGGAATAATGCCAAATAAAAATAATGATAAAAATTAATCTTAGATACTCTCATAACCATATGATCACTAAAGAAAAGTCGGCTTTAACGACGGAAATTTCCATCGTTATAAATGTCTATTCCGTCGTTAAACATATTTAACGACGGAAACGCCACCGTCGTTGGTGCAGTCGTCGTCCGAGACGTGACAACGGAAGAATTCCGTCGTTATATTTTAACGACGGAACCTTACGACGGAAATAAACCATCGTAATAATTCGAATTTTGCCGACGGAATATTCCCTCGTTAATAACGACGACAAAAACGTTTTACGACGGAATATTCCCTCGTTAATATTATGTCAATTTAATCTCGAATAACTAAACACCAGTAAAGTGTAAACCATATAGATGAACCAATAGTTCAAACTTAGCAATGATTTTTTTTTTCTTTTTTTATGTATATATTTTCTCTCCACATTCACAAAGAGGACGGCCGTCTCAGTCTCACCACTCAAAAAACGGGATGGGGTTCTCTATGCCAAATTCTTCGTGTGCCACTACGAATTTCGATAGTTTTAATAACTTCTTTTTGTAAAATAAAAATTTATTACTATATAATATATTATGACTAATATTTATAGCAAAAAAATATAATTGTAATAAATCATATACCATAATTTTAGAATAACCAATCAAAATAGTATTTTTTAACCTAAATATTCCAAAATCATGGTATATGATTTTTTAAAATTATATTTTTTGCTATAAATATTAGTCATGATATATTATGCAATAATAAATTCTTATTTTAAAAAAAAAAGTTATTAAAACTATCGAAATTCATAGCAGCACACGGTGTCACACGAAGAATTTGGCATAGAGAATCGCACCCTCAAAAACTCCAGCTACTCAACAATATTATTAATATATATAGCAACAATTAGTTTCTTATTTTCTTAAGCGATTCCCAAAAGGTTCCATTTGGATTCACTAGAGCACTAATTATACTCCATCTCATCTCTCGAGATTATCAATTTTAAGGTTATGCATATAAAACAATATCCATGAATAACATAGAAATATAAGATAAACATAAAAATCACTACCAAATTTTGACAAAATAATCTCTGTTACCCACAGTTGTATATGAAGAAACACTACATCATCTGCTGCCTATCGTTCACTACAAAGAAGAAACATAGCATTATTCAAATAAATCATCAACGGTGGAAACAAGAAATGAATCCATTGAAATCCAAGAAATTTAATAGTCCCCTCAATTATGAAAAAATCCACTCATTTCTTCCTAATTTTCCTATTTCTTGCTGATGCCGGCGTCGAAAGCGCCGGCATCAGCAAGCCCGGCTGCCCGAGCCAATGCGGGCAGCTAACAGTTCCCTACCCTTTCGGCCTCGACCTCGGCTTCGGCTTCGGCCTCGACCCGAGCTGCTCGATCAACCCGTTCTTCGCCATCGACTGCGACGCCGCCTTCGACCCCCCGAAGGCCTTCCTCACCTCCGAGAAGCTCGAGGTGATAAGCATATCCGAGGCCGAGGTACGCGTCAAGAACCGGCTGTCGATGGAGTGCTACGACGAGCACGGGACCCCCAACCAGGACATCGAGTTCCACCTCAACGTCTCCGGCTCCCCCTTCCGCTTCTCCAACCGGAACAAGCTCACCGTCGTGGGGTGTGGCGACGCGGCCTTCTTGTCGAGAGACATGGGAGACGATGAGAACTGGCCCGACCTGATCAGCTCCTGCGTCGCAATCTGCTCCAAGCCGGGGGACCTGAGCGACGGGTTCTGCTCCGGGATCGGGTGCTGCCAGTCGGCCATCCCGGAGGGGCTGCAGTCCGTCTACGTCTACATGGAGACGGTCCGGACGAACAACAAGACCAGCAGCTTCAGCTCGTGCGGCTACTCGTTTCTCGCGGAGACGAGTAGCTACAGCTTCAACGTGTCCGACATATCGGACACGTCGTTCGTGAACAGGGTCGTGGAGACCGTCCCCGTGGTGATCGACTGGGCCATCGACAACCGGACTTGCGGCCAAGCCGGGGAAGGCGCAGACGCTATTTGCCAGGCGAATAGCGTCTGCGTCGACTCGGGCTCGAGCCTCGGAGGGTATCGCTGCGGCTGCCTGCCGGGATACGAGGGGAATCCCTATCTCAGCCCAGGCTGCCAAGGTTAGCAAATTTGCCTCGAAAAAGTAATCAACTTAGTGGGCCTCACCACTTTACACGCAGAAACACTGATTTCTTAATCTTCGTACCCAAAAATAAGGTGTCACTACTGATGCTATTCTTGTTTAATAATTATCACTATGCAACAGATATAAATGAATGTGAAACTAGTGATCCATGCCATCAAGATGCCAAATGCCACAATCTACAAGGCTCCTTCAACTGCACTTGTCGTCTCGATCACGCCGGCGATGGCCTGAGACACGGCAACGGGTGCTTGTACACGCCGCCTCGACGGAAGCTCGCCATCTACGCCGGCTCCCTCGCGGGCCTGGTGATATTTGTGATACTCCTCATCAGCTTCTGGTCATACAAACTACTGAAAAAGAGGAGCATAAAGCAGATGAAACAGAACTTGTTCAAACGAAACGGAGGCCTTCTGCTGCAGCAGCAGACTTCGCCTCATGGTCATAGTAAAGACAGTGTCCTCGACAAGATGAGGATATACACGTCGAAGGAGCTGGAGAAGGCGACGGACAAGTTCAACGAGAGCCGGATTCTAGGCCGGGGAGGCCAGGGGACTGTCTACAAGGGGATGCTATCCGATGGGAGGATCGTGGCGGTGAAGAAGGCGAAGCAGGCGAGCCAGCTTCACCTCGAGGAGTTCATCAACGAGGTCGCGGTTCAATCCGAGGTCAATCACAGGAATGTGGTCAAGTTATTGGGTTGCTGTCTGGAGACACAGGTTCCTTTACTAGTCTATGAGTTCATACCCAATGGGACACTATACCACCTCATCCACGACCACGACACCGGCATCCCGTTCACGTGGGACATCCGGCTCAGGATCGCGACGGAGGTGGCCAACGCCCTCGCCTACATCCACTACTCGACGTCTGTGCCCATATACCACAGGGACATGAAGTCCACCAACATCCTCCTCGACGAGAAGTACAGAGCCAAATTGTCTGATTTTGGGATCTCGAGGTCGCCAGCGACCGACCAGACTCACCTGACTACTAAAGTGCAGGGGACGTTCGGGTACTTAGACCCCGAGTATTTCCAGACGGGGAAGCTGACAGAGAAGAGCGATGTGTACAGCTTTGGCGTGGTGCTGGTTGAGCTTCTGACGGGGCAGAAGCCGATAGAGACTAGGATGGCAGAAGACGAGATGAGCTTAGTCACTCGTTTTCTGCTGTCCATGGACGAGAATCGCGCGTGGGAGATTCTCGATTCGAGGATAACGGAGCAAGGCGTCGCGGAGGAGCATCTTATCGTTGCTGGTTTGGCAAAGAGGTGTTTGAATTTGGTTGGGAAGAAAAGGCCTAAGATTAGGGAAGTGGTGATGGAGTTGGAAAGCATCAGAAGCTATGAAAATCCATCTATGGAAGCTGAATCTAGCATTCAGAATATGAGCTTCACTGACATTGAAGATTCATGGATACACAGTGATGAATTTAGGGTTGAAATTTGAGAAATTTGAAAACAGATTGTAGGCTAATTCATTTTATTATTAGTACTTACACAGCCATTCAACTAGAAATTGAAATTTAGAGGAACTGCATTATTGCTCTACTATGTACAAAATATTGGGTTTTTGTTACAATTAGAACTCACGTTTACGTTCCGATGAACAGAAAAAATGACGTGGCATCTTTTTAATCCTACATGCTTATACTAAAACGACGTCGTTTTCATTTTTAATAGGCAAACGGTTTATTAAGGTAAAACGACGTCATATTATATGAACCTATCTATCTAATTGCCCCAATCTCTTTGTCCCCAATCTCTTTCCCCTGTTTTTTATATAAGGTCGCTTGTTTTAACAGTCGAAAAACGACGTAGTTTTGATGTGCCAGTTAGTAAATGTCATGTCATTTTTCCGTTCGCCGGAAAGTCGACCTGGACTCTAAGAAGGCAAAGTTTTGAGAATTATTCTACAAAATGCAGGCAACATTAATGTATCTGCAGCCTGTCGTTCAGTACAAAGAAGAAAGGCATTATTGTTAAGAAATATCGCCACTGGAAACAAGAAAAACACATCCATTACATAGCCTAGGAAACAACTGAATCTGTCTGAAATTCAAGAAACTGAATGTTAATTACCTGAATTTCCGGGCAGCACGAAAAATGCGATCAAGCTCGAGCCGTTTCTTCCTCGTCTTCCTTTACCATCTCGCCGCAGAAGGCGCAGGCATCAGCCTGCCCGGCTGCCCGAGCAAATGCGGGGATTTATCAGTTCCCTACCCCTTCGGCGTCGGCCTCAACTCCACCTGCTCCATCAACCCCCTCTTCGCCATAGACTGCGACGCCTCTTCCGACCCCCCGAGGGCCTTCCTCGGCGTTGAGAACGCCGAGGTCGTGAGCATATCCGACGAGAAAATAAGCATCAAGAACAGCCCGGCTGTTTGGTGTTACGACAAACAGGGGAGCCCAAATCGGAAAAGTCTGTTTATGATGGATTTCTCGGGCACCCCATTCAGCTTCTCCAACGAGAACAAGCTCACCGTCGTGGGCTGCGATGATGCTGCGTATTTATCAAGTGACAACAGGGAGGATCTCATTAGCTCTTGCGCCGCGATTTGCTACAAACAGAGTGATCTCAGTAACGGCTCCTGCTCGGGAATTGGGTGCTGCCAGTCCTCCATACCGAAGGGCCTCCAGTTCATATATGTGTACATGAACACCGATCAGGGGCACGATAAGGTTAGCAATTTCAGCTCGTGCGGCTACTCGTTTCTTGCGGAGACGAGCAGCTACAGCTTCAACGTGTCCGATGTCACGGATCCGTTGTTCGTTAACAGAGCGAAAGAAACTGTGCCGATTGCGCTTGACTGGGCGATTGGCAACCAGACTTGCAACGAGCTCGGGGAAGGAACGGAGACCACCGTTTGCCAGAGAAATAGTGTCTGTGTGGATTCTGGCTCTGGCCTCGGAGGGTATCTCTGCAGCTGCCTGGAAGGATACGAGGGGAATCCCTATCTCAGCCCAGGCTGCCAAGGTTAGCTGTTGTAACGGATTAGGATTATTGAGCAATAAGAAACAGAAACGTAAAGAAGACATATCAACATTAGCACATATTAGTAAAACAAAAATGAAAAATCATGTTTCTGATGCTATTCTTGTTTGATTATCTCTATGCAACAGATATAAATGAATGTGAAACTAGCAAACCATGCCATCGAGATGCCACATGCCATAACCTTCCAGGTTCCTTCAATTGCTCTTGTCCTCGTGATTACACCGGCGACGGCTCGAAACATGGCAACGGTTGCTTGCACAAATCACCGGGACGAAAACTTGCCATCTATGCAGGTTCAAAATGGTTTCTATACATTTTGGTGCTTTTGTTACCCCTCATCTCATAGTTTTTTCTATACTCATAACTCAGTTTCTGGGTGCTTTTTACCTAATTGAAAGTTGTTCTTGCAGGTTTTCTTGCAGGCTCTGTAATATTTCTAATACTATTCATCAGCTTCTGGTCATACAACCTATTGAAAAAGAGGAGGATAAAGCAGATAAAACAGAACCTGTTCAAAAAAAATGGAGGTCTTCTGTTGCAACAACAAATCTCAGGTCAGGATAGTGCCCTCGAGAAGATGAGGATATACACGTCCAGGGAGCTGGAGAAGGCGACAGACAGGTTCAACGAGAGCCGTATCCTAGGCCAGGGAGGCCAAGGCACGGTCTACAAAGGCATGCTGTCAGATGGAAGAATCATTGCTGTCAAAAAGTCTAGGCTAGCGAACCAGCACCAACTCGAAGAATTCATCAACGAGATCGCAGTTCAGTCCGAAGTGAACCACAAGAATGTGGTCAAGTTACTCGGCTGTTGCCTCGAGACAGAAGTCCCGTTGCTAGTCTACGAATTCATCCCAAATGGGACGCTCTACAGTCTCATCCACGACCACGACACCGCCATCCCGTTCACGTGGGACATCAGGCTGAGGGTCGCGACGGAGGTGGCCAACGCCCTTGCTTACATACACTACGCGACGTCTGTCCCCATTTACCACAGGGACATGAAGTCCACCAACATCCTCCTAGACGAGAAGTACAGAGCCAAATTGTCGGATTTTGGGATCTCGAGATCGCCAGCAACGGACCAGACTCACCTGACTACAAAGGTGCAGGGGACGTTCGGGTACTTAGACCCCGAGTATTTTCAAACGGGGAAACTGACAGAGAAGAGCGACGTCTACAGCTTCGGTGTAGTTCTCGTCGAGCTCCTAACCGGCCAGAAACCAATAGAAACGACCATGGCGGAAGACGAGATGAGCCTGGTTATGCGTTTTCTGTTGACTATGAAGGAGAATCGGCTTAGGGAAATCCTCGATTATCGGATAATGGAGCAAGGTGTCGCTGAGGAGCATATCATTGTTGCTAATCTGGCAAGGAAGTGTCTGAATTTGATAGGCAAGAAAAGGCCTAAAATTAGAGAAGTAGTGATGGAGTTGGAAAGCATCAGAAGCTATGAAAATCCTTCGATAGTCGAATCTAGCAACCACAGCATTAGCTTCACAGAAGTCGACGATTCGTTCACACACAGCTGAATTTAGGGTTGAAATTCGAAAGCAGGTGCTAAGCTACCTTCTTCTTCTTCTTTTTCCCCCAATTTAACCTAACACAGCTATTCAACTAGAAATTGAAATTTAGAGGAACTGCATTGCTATCTCTTTGCAAAGATTGAATTCTGATATAGAACATATAAAAATTGTGATCAATTCATCTAATGTTGAAAACAGGTGCTAACTACCTTCTTCTTCCTTTTCCCCCAGTTTTCCCCATTGCTCCCCCAATTCGAACCAACACAGCTATTCAACTAGAAATTCAAATCTAGAGAAACTGCATTGCTATCTCTGTACAAAGATTGGATTCTGATATATAAAATACAAAAATTGTGATCTATTCATCTAACTCTAGCGAAGCATGAAAATTCTGAAATTTACACCAAGCAGAGATTACCAAAACAAAATTGAGAAGCAGGTAAATATAGAAGAAATAACGTACGGCGCAATGCGGAGTGAGATTCAGTTTCACCATCAAAGCAATCAGAAGAGCTGCGATCCGCTTCTCCTTCTCCATTTTCAGCCCCCTCTCCAATTTATTCTGAAAATTTTGTAGAAAATTGAGCTTTTTGCTCCTGAAATTGAAAAGAGGCGTTACGATCTCACATTCATTGAGCTGAGCTGAGAGAGAGAGAGAGAGAGAGAGCTAACAAACTGATTTGGTAGAAATTTGAAATGATTTAACTATTTAACTCAAACCGCTTAACCAACTAACTAATCAACAAATGCTTAACTAAATCGGTTTAGTTGCCTGATTGAGTAATAGCCTTCTCCATCGCAACGACGCCGTTTCCCATTAGGCAACCAAAAAAGGTTGAGACACATTTACGTTAGGCCCGACCCAATTAATGTATAAATAATGAGAGTGGCAACAATAATAGGGGGCGGAAACAACAAACGGCTCCGCCTTCGGCTTCGATAATTAATATATAGATAATGAGACCGACAACAATTATGCTTTTACG
>JAYJMF010360459.1:0-10046 GCA_036873715.1 Salvia sclarea | reverse complement strand
GACAGATAAGATCATGGCATGCATTGAGCATTGTTTTTCATTAAGAAAGTTATTTTTATAAATTGGCAACAGCCCACAGAGTACTTTTTGGTACTCATGCCCTGCATGTGTTTTCCTTGCATGCAGGTTGAGCCGGTAATGATGGGGAGTGCAGTGCTGAGCCGAAGCCCAGAGTTATATGTCTTCATACATATAACTCAACCACGTCGTCCATTGCTGAAATTGTTTAATTTCTTTTATTCACAGAGCTTGATTATTTTGAAATAAGATATGGTTTCGGAAATGAACTTATTGCTCTCGATAATTAAGTATTTGAATATTATGAAGGTTGAAATTATTTTGATATCTGATTGGTGTTTGCTGTTGGTTGTTGATGGGAGATCACGGTGAAGTGCCGTGGAAGTTGTTGTTTTCGGGGAAATGTCCATTTTATAAACAAAACTCTGGCAATATTTTTATAAAATTTTACTATCATTTTCAAAGTATTTGATAAATAAACATTTTTAGGAATTATTCCTCATTATACTCCTCAATAAATTTTCTTTTCATTTTGAAAAATATTCATCTAAATATTTCTACATAACCTTTCCATTATTCTTTCCAAATAAATTTCTCCCAAAATCTCCACATATTTTTGTAATTAAAAGTTAATTGTCAAGAATTAAGTTAGTCACGACTTGATTACTTAGTTAAGAGTGTAATTAAGTAGTCGAGTCGTGACACTTGATAACCTCCTGCAGCTCGGCTTGGTTGGGCGCACCCTGTCGGGCAGCCTGTCGGTCAGGCTTCTTCTTCCTCGACCTCCTCGGTTTCCGTGTCTGCGACGTTCTTGAGCTTCTTCTCTGCCTCCTTCGGGTCTGGACCATGATTGGTGTATGCAGTGTCGCTCCTCAGGTTTGGCAAGTATCATTACTAAAAGTACACCCTAAATAGAAAATGGTACCAGGATAAAAATAAAAAAAAATTAAAAAAAAACCGGAGGGAGTATATGTAATAGAGATATTAATAGGCAATCTATATTTTATAAAACTCACACTTTGTTATTAATATATATATATATATATATATAATATTAAAATTATAGGATATATTTTCATATCTAAATATAAGATACTATATCATATCATAAGTTGAATATAAATTACAAAAAAAAATCTAATATAGTCTAGTATAAACTAGAACAAATATCTAAATAAAATAAATATAACTATACAAACCTGAATGAAACTTGGCCCAATACCTTCTTAGTAGTGAGATATTAGGGTAGACCTCGGTCGAAAAAAAAAAGAAAAAGAAAAAAGATATTATATTATTTGGAATAGATGAATTGATTGATCATACAACATGTTATAAGGCGAATAATGGTTAGGAGTGGGTTCTTGAATTTAGTTTTTATAGTTAAAAAGGTCGGTGCGATTATGGCGCCAATTATTATATGTACAAATGTTTCGATATTCCGAAACCCATGGAACGCCCCTTTTCTCTCCACCAATCTTCGCCTCGCAACCAAACCCCAATTCTTCAACAATGATTTTCTTCTTTTCTTTTCCTTTTCCCCAACGTCGAATTCCACCTTGATTCTTTCCAGAAAATATAGCAGAAACATGGGGTAAGATCAGATTTCCCTCTCGAAAACAGGTAAAATTCACGTATCACCTTCTTCTATTTTTCATATTTTTGCCTTTTTATTTTGCTTGGATGAAGAGTTTTTTCTTGGTTGCTCAATGCGTTGTACTATAAGAAAGGCTGATATTTTGTTTTGTAATTTTGCGTTAATATCCTTGTTAAAATAAGATTTGATTATTCAAACATCTTACATGGTTTTTTTCATTTTCTTTTTGGAGATAGTCTTTTTTGCTCCAGATATTTAATACTGATATCGCGAGCAATTGGGGCGTTTATGGTTATGCATTGCTGCGTGATTGATGAAGGAGTTTAAGTTGATGTTATGGTTGGAACCAACAAGAGTTGTATATCTGTTGGTGAATATAATCAGCGCTAGGGCTTTTGAAGAAGCCACTTTCAACGAATGGTACTTTCTTGTTATTTTAAAGGTAGTGTTAAAGCATGGAATTCTAGCTGCTTTCCAACATCACTTGTTAGCTTAGTCACTTCATCAGATAATATAGGCGTCGTTTTGAATAAATAGGCTATACTAGTAAGTAAGGCGGCATGATTTTAGAAGAGATACGGAGACAATCATGGATAGCTTGAGAATGTGCCTCCAAGTAGAATTAATCTTTGAGTATAGACATGGAGAGTGCGTTCTATAGACAGACTGATGCTGATTCGCCCAGCTCGACACAAAGTAATCAGAACTCTGGAGTTAAAAGCCTGCGTAACATCTCTGTGCAGACAGGGGAGGAGTTTTTGGATGAATTTTTGAGGGACCGTGTTGCATCCAGAAGAGTGCCTGTTGCAAATGATGCCGATCAGATCCCCACGGGTAGTAAAAACCACCATTTCACGAGTGTTCATGATACTAGGAAAAGAGATACGGAGTGCTGTCCAGATTATGTAGATTTTTCTTCTGGTGAGGGATATGGGGGATCCGATGTCAATTCTAAGTATTACGTGAACGGCTCAAATGCATATTACAGAGATTTGCAGGCAAATGGACAGCACCACAGGAAGTTCTCGGAGAATTTGGATAGAGGTGGCCCATCTGGTCCACTTGTCTATTCGTCAGAGTCACCTCATTCAAATCATAGTTCGACTAAAGGATCAGGATTTACAGACGGTTCACTTTCAGGAAAACTAAAATTCCTCTGCAGTTTTGGAGGAAAAATATTACCAAGACCAAATGATGGGAATCTTAGATATGTTGGCGGTGACACAAGGATTATATCTCTTGGGAAAAACGCAACATATCTGGAGCTCCTGAAAAAAACTATGGCGATTTGTAAGTACCATCATACAATCAAGTACCAGCTTCCAGGTGAAGATCTGGACGCGCTTATATCTGTGGCTTCTGATGAAGATCTTCATCATATGATCGAAGAATATCATGATCTAGAGAAAATTTCTCAGAGATTAAGACTTTTTCTTGTTGCTTCTGGTGATCTTGAGCACCCATATTCGTCAGAAGGTAGGACTATGCAGCAAGGTGATGCCGATTCTCCATATGTCGTTGCTGTTAATGGCACGGTGGAATCTAGCCCTCATAGAAGCTATAGTAGGGACAGCTTGGAAAGTCAGTGGGCAAATAATGTGGACAGTCCAACTATTCAGATGGACTCCCCTACTGCTTTTCGTCATTTAGATAATCAGAATGGAGGTGGTTCGTTGAATACAACATGGACACTTTCAAATCCCAGCAGCCAGGTTTTTGGTACTCCTCAAGTATCTTCCACGGCCTATGTGCCATCATCCCCGCTGTCCCTTGTTCAGTTTACAGATCCCAATGCTTCCTACATGAAAGGGTATGAAAATGCTCATTCTTCATATGCATATACAAACAAGTTTCACTATATTACAGACGGCCCAGCAAACGACAATCATCATTGTTTTGATTCTTCAGTCTATTACCATAACCAGTTTGTTGATACGTCGCTGGTTATGGATAGCTCAAGTCAAAACAGCCATATGGCACAGACACATGCTACTCCTCTAGTGGTCTCCCACTTTCATCAGCCTCTTTCACCATATTCTCCCAGGTTTGCCAATGCTAGGATAGGTTTTTTAAATGTGCCACCACATTCCGAGAAGTTAGTTCCTTCTCAAGATAAATTTAGATTTTCTCCTGTGACTGGTGCTAGTGCTAACTCTTACTGGATTGAACCCAATCCTAGTCCTGAACTACAGCCAACGAATGAAGAAGGACCAAGTGCCCCTTTAGAACAAGATGTGGAAAAGGTTTCCTGGGCTTTTGCTGCTGCTGAAAAATTACCATCCCTTGAAATGTCTGTTTCATCTAATCAGGAAGTTGAAGAACAGAAAGCACATGAGAGAGATCAAGTGACTAGGAATGAGCATCAGGGTTTTCATGAAACTGTCAATCTCAACAAGGATTTTATTGAATGGGGGGAAGATACAGTAAAGCCGGTGAAGAATGATTCCGTTGATCAGGATACGGAAAATTTTGCCTTAAATGCAGACTTTATGGAGCACACAAAGAATTTGCCTCAGATAATCTGCCGCCCAGACTCACAACTCTCTCTTCATGTCCCAAAGTCTGAGTTGCAGATGAATGGAAGCAAAAAATCTTCTTCATCGTTTAGTTCTGCAGAATATCCAGAAGATTTCTGGAAAGAGCTTACTGGAAACAGCCAAATAAGTAAGAATGAGCCTGAATATCTCATCAAGAGCCAAAAAGGAAACTGTGATCTGAAGCATCTTGCCCCTCTTGCAATTGACTGCAATACAGCTTTCTTTGGTAATGATGTTCTTCATCCTATTTCAACCAAGGGAAATAGCCAGTCACAATGTGCCAATGCAGATCGACTTCCAGATAATTCTAGTGTGGGTTTATGCTTGACAGACCATCTGATTTTCCCAGAAACAACCGCATACCATGCTCTTGACAGCCAGAAGGAAACGGTGAAGAATTCTTGCGAGAATCTCATGGCAAGTTCTCATGAAAGCGCGAAGAAGGAATTTCCCAATATAAATTTTCTGGAGGACTTAAATATTAGAAATGGCACTGTTGTAAACTCACAGTACCCAAATAATTGTCATAAACCTGGCACAGTGATAGATCCTGTTAAAGTTGAAGATGTCGCTGACAGCCTGCAACAAGGAGTCCCGTCCTCCCCCGTAAATACCATCCCGAGACCAGATGAACAAAGTGAAGCAGCTGAGTCCCCTGAAGTTACACCAGGAACTGAGAGTCATCTCTCTGAATCTAACGATGATGTAAACAATTCTTAGTGCTTCAATTTCCAAATATGAAGAGTTGATTCCTGAGGGAATTGATTTACTTTACCTTTGAATATAGGATGTTGAAGTTGATGAAGAAACTACAAATGAATCATTAAGTGAAGCTGCAATTATTGAAATGGAAGCCAGCATCTATGGTTTGCAGGTTCACCACTACATTGACTTCTCTAGCATGCTAAGTTTCGCCTTCAAATTTTGCCATTATATTTGTTCATGGTTGCATGCTGATGAATCCTTTTATGAAAAATTTAAAATTACTTTGATTCTAAAAGTTAGATATAAACCATTGGTTAATATCCGCTTCATACTACATGTATAGTATGAACTATCTTTCTGCATAAGGTGTCTGATTATGTTTATTTTCTATACAAATAGGTTTCTATGTGCATTAACATATGTATGCATGCATGTTACACCTCATAAACCCATAATTCACTAAACAAGCATGTGGCTGAACAGATAATGTAAGTTTTAAGTTATTCATGTCTTTCACATTGTCAGTTTCAGCATGATACAACATCTTTCTCATTTCAGTTTTTTTTCTACTTCTAGTAGCTTATTGGAGTTTGTGAGTTGTTAGGTGACTTGATGCATCATATTTTACTAGTTATATAGGTGCAGGGAAGACCCAAAGTGTGTAGTACCAAATGGTCTTCTTGCTTTCTTTCAGTAACCCGTTTGGCAATGCGCTAAGATGTAACTGCTGTAGCTGCTCGAGACTCCTTGGGGCTTGATAACTTCTGATGCTATCTCCTTTTCTGATGTGATGTGTTTTCTTTTTTCTGTGCAGTATCCATTTATAAACATCCATTTTTCTTCTAGCTAAAAGTATATCATAGTAGAAACTAGTTACCTATTAGTTTGGTACTGATTTTTCTGTCGTGACAAAAATTGATTACATAATGTCGACTGAATACCACATAACCTGGGCAGATCATAAGAAATACTGATCTTGAAGACTTGCAAGAGTTAGGATCTGGCACCTTTGGAACCGTGTTTCATGGAAAGTGGAGGGGAACGGATGTTGCAATCAAGAGAATAAAAAAGAGCTGTTTTGCTGGGAGATCTTCCGAACAAGAAAAACTGGTTTGTACCAATTTAAAGACATACCGAAAAATCTGAATTCTTCTTCTTCAGTTGAGTATTGAATGAGATTCTTCTATATCATATTCTATTCTTTTTATAGGCCAAAGATTTCTGGAGGGAGGCTAAAATTCTTTCCACACTTCATCACCCCAATATAGTAGCATTCTATGGGGTGGTTCCTGATGGACCTGGGGGGACATTGGCTACTGTTACTGAATACTTGATAAATGGGTCGTTGCGACATGTTCTCTTGAGGAAGGATCGGTGAGTTGATGTTTTTTCTCGTATTCTCCTCAGTAGTGATTTTGGAAATGGACCTTGAGTTAGGTTCCTGTTGCAGAGTATTGGATCGGCGTAGAAAAGTTATAATTGCACTGGATGCTGCTTTTGGTATGGAATACTTGCATTTGAAAAATATTGTTCATTTTGATTTGAAGTGTGACAACTTGCTAGTCAACTTGGGCGATCCTCACCGGCCTGTTTGCAAGGTAATTTCTCATAATGGATATCAATTTACTCTTGGTTTGCCTTGAAAATTATTTCAGACGACCCGAGCGGAAGTGCGATGTGTCTGGAAACTCGGGATCGTAAATGGATTCGAGTGAGCAAGATTTTCTCGTTATATTTATTTCAGGTTGGTGATTTTGGACTATCAAGAATCAAGCGGAATACTCTTGTTTCAGGAGGCGTTCGAGGAACACTTCCTTGGATGGCACCAGAATTACTAAATGGAAATAGTAGTCGGGTTTCTGAGAAAGTTAGACTTATATAAACCTTCAATTTTTCACAAAGATACTTAAAACTGTGGCTATTACCGATCATCTCTATCTAAACGAACCATCCTGGCAGGTAGATGTTTTCTCCTTTGGCATCGCGTTGTGGGAGATTTTGACGGGAGAGGAACCTTATGTAAATATGCACTGTGGTGCCATCATAGGTAAGCTGTTTGACTACATTAACCTCATTGTTTATATGGGAAACCAATCATAGCTATAGCCTATGTTTGAGTGGCATGTACATGTTTGAGCTTTCTCGATTTCCTGTTGGTCGACCAAACGGTGTCGACTCTGTTGCATGCAGGTGGAATTGTGAGCGACTCATTGAGGCCACCAGTGCCAGAACGATGTGATCCAGAGTGGAGAAAGCTGATGGAGCAGTGCTGGTCACATGAGCCGGAAGCAAGGCCACCGTTTTCGGAGATAACGAAGAGGCTGCAAGGTATGTCTAAGGCTATCTTACCAAAGAGAGTGAGTAGAGTGAAGAGAGGAATGATTATTGAGAAGGCATGAATCTTGCAAGGTGTTATGATCGTTTTCAAAGGGCCTTTCATTCCTTGAGCTATTGGAGCTATTGTAAATCTATTTATATTTATATTATGTACAGATCCTTCTCTCCTTCCTCTTTCGAAATTTGCATGTTACCAAATCTTCAAGAAGCGCTTGCTTTTACTGAGTTCAAAACCTTGCGTTTTTCAGTTAATTAGTTTGTCAAATAGATAGGCAGGTCTAATTAGTTAAAAGGATAGAAGTATGTACTTTTAGTCTAGTGATTTTATTTTATTTTCAATTGCACGGTTTTAGTTCTTTTCCTAATTGCAATCTACTATATCTATATATTAAAAAAGAGTTTTTCCCACCAAATTTTCTCTCTCCTCTTTCTATAACTAATTTCTTTTTCTCTCTTCTCTTTGTCTCTTCCTCTCTTCTCTCCCAGTTCTGTCCATCACTCTCTCTCTCTCTTCTTTCTAAGATAAAAAAAAATAATAATAATAATAATGGATCATAAAATAATATTAAATATACATATAAAATTAAAAATAATGACAAAACTTTTAATTTGATTTAAAAAAATATAAATTGAATTTCAAACGAATTCGTTATAATAATGAAAAATTAAAAAAGTTAAAAAAAATTTAGCCTTCAATTTTTGTTGCCAACCTTTTTTAAAAGTTTTATTTCTTTGCTATTTTTATTTTATTTTATTTACTTCGCTATTTTATTTCGTAAAGAAAAAATAAATAGATTCACTTAAGAAAGCATAGTTCTATACAACCAATTATACAATGCAATAGAAAAGTTGACACAATTATAATAAATTATACATATAAAAGAGTATTTCAAAATATATAACAGTAATATAATTCTATGATGTTGCAATTATTTATGATTTTTATATTTTAAAATATCAGTTAGTTTGATGATCGTCGCGCATCGTGCGGGTGAAAGTACTAGTTATTATTAAAGTTATTATTTTCCTTTTGCCTGAAACAAACATAAACATGCTCAGAAATTCCCATCTTTGGAGTTCTCTGTGGAGAAAGGTGAAATTAAGGGGGGAGAATTTAATTGGGCCATTAGCTTTCTGAAGACACTATTATAAAGCTTGCATATGATATGAGGCTAAAATGTGAAAATCATGGTCACTTATTATTTGAAACACCAGTTCCTCAAAAAAAGGTTATAAAACGATCGAAAAAAAAAAATTGAAGGAACTAAAATTACATTTACGTTATTTAAATCTGGCGATAACCAGTCAAAAAGAATCCGACGATAATTGCTGCAAACAACACGATATACAGTAGAAATTCAATAAATTAATATTTATAGGACCGTCAAAATTTATTAATTAAAAAAGTTATTAATTAATCAATAATTATTAATTATTAATTTATATAATATTAATTAATATTTTATTAATTTATATGAAATACTCAATTTACAAACATCTTTCAAAGTTCAAACTTCCACTTAATTATTTTACAATCCATGTACATATATCAAATGAAGGACCTTGATTTGAAGGAATCCTTCAATCTCCCACTTTATTATGCTTCTTGTATTCAATCTATCACTTTATGGATATTATAAAATATTTCTGTATAAATATAAGATCAAAATATGCTAACACAAACAAGTTATACACACAACATGACTTCTCATCTTAAAGGCGTGAGAACGAGATTCACGAAATGAGGCTTTTAAAACAACAATAACATTGAATAATTTGTTGAGCTATGAGAAAATAACACTAGAAGTTCTTACAATGATAAGAAAATTAAAGACGAGATCCAAGGGGAAATTGATTTCAACAAATAACAAAAGACAATTGAGTCATTTTTCAAAAAATCTTCCTAAATCATTCGTGTAACATACTGTATATATAAGAAATTATTAATTTATATTTTACATAGGATCTATAGAGATTATCAAAAATGTATTATCTTATCATTTTAGCGAAATTATTAAATTAGCACCTTATCCCCGAATCAGGACCGACCAAATATATTGTCTTAGAGAGTTTATTAAATAATCGAGTATCAATTTTTAATGTAGGCCTAAATTAATATATTTCGCATGTGTTTTTTGAACACGTTGTGGTCACAAGTTTTTGCTTTAGTTCAACTAGAATTTTCTCTTTGCACGTTGCACGACAATAGTTAAAATAAAATTAAAAAATAATTATAATTAAAATTATACAAAAAAACTAAATATCTATAAAACGTAGAATATGAATTATGACTAATATCGATTAAAATCATGAACAATTGAGATCTTAACAAAAATATCAGATAATGTGATCCCGTGCAACGCATGATATGATATTTTAAACTCAAGAATCCAAACGCCAATAATATTTACAATTATTAATAATGTAAATTTTTTATATAAATACTAAAATAAAATAAAATAAAATTTTATATTTAAGTACATGGCCAATATAATACTATATGGTATTGTATATGTACATGTGTCACACCCCAAATCCTGAGGGACGGCCATGTAAGCCTAGGGTATGACTAGGGTCTAGGGGTTGGAAAAAAGAAGTGGGGTAGAAAGTGGAATAGCCATGCACTTATATGAGGTATAATTCTGCAGAAAAATGGGCAGCATCTCCTCTATAACTGGGACAAATTCGGAAAAACAGAAAAGCCCAACACATAGAATAATCAACATATATCATATCATATAACTGGGTAGGACCATCCTAACCCATCATCAAAAGCATAACATGAGGTCACAGCCTCCAAGTCAAATCACATCATAATTCAGAGTAGCGGAATCTAGGGTCACAGCCCGACGTGG
>JAYJMF010360448.1:0-10046 GCA_036873715.1 Salvia sclarea | reverse complement strand
AGGATGTGTTTGTTATGATAGATCTCAATAGTTCGTGATTTTAATCTATACTACCAATAATTTATATTTTATATTCAGATATTTTAATTTTTTTTATTTAAGTTTGGTTATAATTATCTTTTATTTTATTCTATTCTATCCTATTATAATTGTTGCCGTGCATCGCACGATGGCAAATTCTAGTTATATATAATAATGCAGTTTTCAATTTGCAATTGATTTGAAATAAATTGCGAGGGTAATTTTATAGTTTTTGATAAGTTCATGGCTATTATAAAAGATCTAAAGATCTAAGAATAACATAACTATAATTAAAAAAAAAAAAATTGCTTCCTTAATCGTGGCTGATTTTTGTGAGACAAAAACTGCTCCTTATTTTTCATTCTAATTTTTTGTTTTCCTATTAATTTCATTTCATTACTTCATAAAAAAGTGTTACTTCGTTTATGAAAATATTTACATTATACATTTTGAATTAAAGATCACAATACTATACGAGCTTTAATTTAGTATATGATTTGTAAAAATAAGGTTTAAAATTAACTGAATTATGCTCTTCTCAAGTTAAGAAACCAAAAAGCTACATGTATATATATATATATATATATATATGTGTGTGTGTGTGTGTGTGTGTGTAATTTAAAAAAATCGTTTCCCCTTTTCGTTTTTTTTTCTAATAATTAATTATTTGATTTTAATGTGACAATTATTTTGAAATGCTTAAGAAATTATTTTTATTACTTCATATTGTTATATATATATAGGAAGGGGATCATTTAGGATCCCTCCTGAAAATGTTAACTAGGATCCAATCAGATCTATTGATCTGGATTGATGGACGGTCCAAATTGATTCTTCAAATTTGAAATGCTTTCGTATGTACTAAATAATGTTTTTTAACTATTATGCTTTTTTTATGTGTTGTGTAATGCTTTCACTGATTCTAATGCTTTTTCACATACAACGTAATGCCTTTTAAAGATTAAAATGATGATTTGATCACAGTTAACAATTTCGGGAGGAATCCTAGTAGATCCCCACCCTATATATATAGGGGTTGGTTCAGGTGAGAAGGCCTAATTACGTGAGAAATGAGAATGATTTTCGTCCATTGATCTTCTAAGATCAATGGATCATATCTGCTTTCGATTGTGCAAAATATTTTAACTGTTTGTGCAACAATTTATTTTACGTGAATATTATTGCACAAAGTGTATCCAGTTGTTGCACAAAATGTATCCAATTGTTGCACAAATGTATATAATTGTTACACTGTGATAATATTGCACAAAACGTATAAAGTTGTTGCACAGTGTTGTGCAACAACTTTGTTGATATTGTGCAAAATAATTATACATTCTGTACAACTCTCGTAATATTTCGCACTTTCTCACGGAAAAATGCCTTCTCACGGTAACTCATATATATATATATATATATATATATATATATATATAATACTCCCCTTCCATCCCAAAGATATTGAGTTGGCATCTTTTCCTTATTGGGGTGTCCAATAATTGACATATTTCCTTTTTCAAAAACTTTTATTACTTATATAATTTTCAATAATATATATTTCTATTACGCTATTTTTCATTTCTCTTAATTCACGTGCTCCAAAGAAATAGACAATATATACAATAGAAGGAATATATAATGTTGCATACAAATGCAATAGGCTATCTCATTTTGTAATTTTGTTGGAAAGCTTAGAACTTAATTAGTGAAGCTCTCTTCATCTGGAAAAAAATTATAAAAATGAAAAACAACCCATATGATTTTTCGTATGAAGTATGTGTAAATAAAGAAAATATTAACATGTCAATTCTCAAGTTTTATTCAAGGTTGTAGTGTTCTTTTAATCTTTATATTTCTCTCTTCTTCTTCTTGTTCTTCAAAGGCACTCCATGTTATCGGGCTATAGGATTTGGCTTTGAACAAAAAATAATTTAAAAATATCAACAATTAATAAATTTCAACTCTTTGTTTATGAAAATCTGTAGTGTTTCATCACCTTGTTGGATGTGTTAGATCTGGGTTAAAGATTTACAACAATGATAAGATAATCAAGATATGGGGAAGGATGTTACCTTCGGCGTGATGAAGGAGGAGTTACTTACCTGGTGCCAAGGGCGACAATTGTTGTGGTGTTGCAACGACAATCATCCTTTTGTCGTGTCGTGTGGTCCCAAGAAACGGTTAGAGAAACAATCCCTTTTTGTATGGGTGTTTTTCGGTTGTGTCATACGTGTAAGATGATAGGTCTAAGTTGCCCGTTGTAGACAGTTCTTATATTTGAAGCTTTACTTCTTGCCTTTGGCCCAATTCGTGCTTTCGATGATTCAAGTGTGAGTCTGGTCTTGCAAAACCTGATATTTTTCGTACATCAAATCGCATGAGGGGAAAAATTCTATTTTTTGAATTCAGACACTATTTTTATTGCAATTGAAACAAAATCACGAGTTCGTAGTTTTGAGATTAAAAAGAATTTAATTGTACGTTAATCCCACCTTAAGACCATGTATATATATAAAAATACATTTTATTACTCTGCTGTTAGAATTAACTCGTAGTTATTATTTCTTCCCTAGATTAATTAGCTAAGTTCATTTAATTTTTTTACATAATATATTTGCCACATTCCCTTCGTCCAACAACCTATATATATATATATTAACTTATTTCTGTTGACCTTAAACATCGATGTTTACAAGGTCAAAATGGCTGTTATTTCGGGTTTCCATTGATATGTTTTTTTCTTACATAATGGATCTACCTATTATTTCTCCCAGTTTGTAGATAAACCAAATCTGGGAAATAAAAAGAAAAATTTATCAGATAAACTCAAAGAGAAGAGAAGAAAGAAGAACACTGACTAAAAAGAGAGAAAATTAATTAAGGGTGTGGATTTGTATTATTTGATAAAAATGACGATGGCACCAGCTGCAATGAAACAAACGAACAATGAAAATATGAAGAAGAACAGAATTCAGGTGTCCAACACCAAGAAACCACTCTTCTTCTATGTCAATCTTGCCAAGGTGATCACTATTCACTATCTCTCTCTCTCTCTCTCTGTTATATTAATTCTAAAAGAGATAGACTATGTGAAGATATCTGTAGTTAGGAATATTTAATTGATTGGGAGCTGGATTTTAAAATTTTCTAATTCGAGACTTTGATAAGCTAATTTTTCAATTATTCAATTGCATTAGGGCTTTTGCACAACAACTCGTGCAAACCTGCCGAAATTTGGACGATTTTATAAGTATAAAGAACTAAATAATGTTTTTGTGGGGGCTTAAGCCCTCCCTTGACCCTCACTAGATCCTCCATTGTCCGCTGATGCGGATATGATGCTTTTTTCAGTATGAATGGCACTTTTATTTGACACTTTTTAGTTATAAGGTAAAAATAATAAATGTGAGTTTTTTTTAGTATGTTAACAAGAGTTTAATTTTGTTATACTGAATGGAAGGTCATCTTGTTGCTATGAAAAATAGAATCGTTTCTTATATTGTGGTGTTTTATTATGTGCAGATCTCTTTAGAAGTCTTGAGAGACTGAAAATTCATCACTGTTTTCTAGTTTTAGCTCTCCCATACTCTCTTAATTCAAGCTTGAATCAAACAATTCATCCTTTCAACAAAAAATATAATATTCTTAAGAAAAATATTTCGATGAATATAAAAAAAGAAATATTTCGAACACATGTATCTATTCACAAATATCATTTGATGAATATTTCCATATCATTTACAAATTTTGGTTATTTGATATAATCTGATATTTCACTCTTTCAAGTTTCAATAATATCGATAGTAACAACATATTGAGAAACCTTTATTTGTCTCTCTCTCTTTTTTTTTTATCATAACTTAATTATGTGTAACAAAATGAGTTTTAGTAATTATGAGATAATTCTTACATCAACTAATTTATCTCTTCATACACTTAGTTAATTTATTCCATAAACATGTGATATTGTCCTTGTTTGATGCAGAGGTACTTACAACAACACAATGAGATTGAGCTTTCTGCTTTGGGCATGGGTATGTAACTTTTATGTGTTTTGTTAACAACATGTTTACTTTATTTACTCAGTTTAACTAATCCTACTTATTGATGTAAATTATGTTGAAGTTTAATTCTTGGAATGCTTTCATTTACCATGAAATATTAATTAAAAGTGAAATAATTGATAATTTATTTAAAGAAGTTCATACATAAATGCGGCCAAGTATTTATTTTAATGTATTATAACAACATAGAAAATTTATGAAATTGTTTTTCTCAGTTAGTATCTTAAATATTTAAATATATTGTGCATGCGCTATTCTCATTGCAGCGATAACAACAGTCGTAACAATAGCTGAGATCTTGAAGAACAATGGATTCGCCAAAGAGAAGGGTAAGAACTCGAATGGTCAATGAAGAAACCAAGACACCCTTTTTTCTATTTAAGATTGTATCTATATATGCGTAATTTTGAAAAAAAAATGACATTTTTAAATTACGCATGTGTGGAGATGAAATACAATTCTGATGGAGCATTTTGTCACAGGTATTTTGACATCCACAGTGGGAATGAAAGATCAAGACAAGGGTCGTGTAGTTCACAAAGCAAGGGTAAGTCACATGTATTTGCACAGTTTGCCACATTATTTGGTGTCCTGCCATTATTTTCACTATTTAAAAAAATTACTTCTTCCATTCTTGAAAAGTACATCATAATTTCTTTTTCAGTTAGTCCATAAAAAATTTGTCAATTCTATTTATAACAGTTTAGCCCACACCTCACAATATCTATCACATAAAAGTTAATAATTTTTTTCTCCACTCACAGACTACTAATTTTTAATTTAAAAATTCATATTGCTCTCAATGTGGCATATATTTCATGGACGGGAAAGTATTACTCCCTCCGTCCACAAAGAGTGTTGCACTTTGTGGATGGCACGGGTTTTAATGAAAAGTAAAAGAATTGTGTGAGTGGGAAAATGGTCCCACCATGTGATTTAACAAAAAGTGAAAGATATTGTGTGAGTGGATAAATGGTCCCACCACTTTTTTGCCAAATAAGGAAAGTGGAACACTCTTTGTGGACACCCAAAATGGCAAAAGTGGAACACTCTTCGTGGACGGATAGAGTATAAAAGTAAAATATATTGTTATAAAATGAACCTTAGTAGTTATTTATCACTAAATGTTTTAGCAAAAAATATATATACTATGATTAGGGACCGTAAATAAACTTAAAATTATACTAAAAGATAAGAGATTAAATTTGACGAGAAAAAACTTAAGAGCTAAAAAAATTAAAAGACATGGGATGAGACACAAAAATTATACCATCCTGTATGAGATAGCTAATAAGCATAATGGCCTTGCTCCCAAAAACCACATGCGTCATTGCAAAACTACGTTTAATTTCCTCTATATTGTATATTTGTATGGGTCAAGAATTTTGGATGGAAATTAAGTGCCCCATGATTTTTGGTGTATTTTTGGTGTACTTTCATGTTTCATTATTATATTTATTATTTAGTAAATTTATAAAAGTAAAATTTATCATACTATTATGAATAATACTTACCTTTTATTACAAAAAAATATATTAAATTAAAAAAATCATATAACCTTACATTGATTTATCAATACTAATAATGAATTATTAACTAATAAAGTGATCGAAATTAAATAATACAAAATTATTATATATTATTTGGACATAATAAATCCAACCCTATATAGTTAACAAAATCGAACTACTAAGGCATTCGAAATGAAATTAGAAATTCAAATTTGGTACATTGGATCTCATAAGTGCAAGAATCTCCCCCGTCTTATTATTGTTTTTAACGTTCAAGAAGTAGCTAGGTCAAAACTGCACTCGCTTAAGATAGGGCAAAAAAGTATTATGATGAAATTATGGTCTTATTCAGATTGAAATTATTCTGGAGAAATCAGAAAAATTCGACTCCCTAATGAGTTCAAGCCAAGCAGCTCAACAATCTGTGAATGGAAAAGTTGCAACAGACGAGAAAGTTGTTGGTAATGGGAAAGTTGAGAATAAGCAGTAACAAGGAGAAGATGATGCTCTTATCTTCCAATGTTAATTAATCATTCCCATTCTTAATTATACTGTATCTTAGAATCTAGATCATGAGAAATTGCTAATACTCACAAGTTTCTCTTCATATAAACCTGCTTTTTCATTTAATTTAATTACTAGGAGAAAGCATGCAACTCATATTATATATATAGATATAGATATGCCTGTGTTTGTAATAAACTCCTAATATGTTGCATTCATAGATGCAATTTCTTTGTAAACTCTTAGTATCTTTTTTAAGATACATACGTTATTTTTTATTGTAAGAATGGTAAGAAGGTTCACAATTTTTATGTTACTTCTTAATCTTTTCTGCACACCAGTGATTAAATTGCTTCCCTCCGTGCCCTCGTGCGATGCACGAGAACTATTCTTTTGATGAATTTAAAATGTCATATAAATGTAAAAGGTTATGAATTTTCTCATTATATATTTCATATTGTTCAACAAATTCAAGAATTAATTACTCCCTTCGTCATCTTTAGTATGGCACATTTGCCTAAATGGGTTGTCATCTTTAATATGGCACATTCCCAAAATGGAAATATATTTGCCTTAAAAACTTGGTAAACAAAAGTGGCTACACCATTTTACACACAAAAACACCAATTTTTTAATTTCCGTGCCGAAAAGGTATGTGCCATATTAAAGTTGACGAATGGAGTATAATTTATGGCTAAATTTTTGGATCGAGTTGCAAAAATAGCATGACCTTAGAAATATTGCAAAAATCATCTGACATCAGTTGCGAGTTGCAAATATGGTCAAACATTTATTTTTGGGTTGAAAACTTTAATGTGGAAGACCCAAATCCAACATGAAATTTTATTTAATTTATAAATTATGTGGAAATATGCTAATTAGCATTAAACTGACATTGTTTGGCATCAAAATGATGTCATTTTTGTGTGTGTGTTAGCCTAGTGGTAGGAGGTTAATGCCCGAGGCCAAAGGTCTCGGGTTCGAGTCCTGACGCAGCCTTTAAATTTCTGCATTAAATTATCAAAAAAAAATGATGTCATTTTGGTGCCCTAAAATACATTTTATGCATCAAAATTAAGTCAAAAATATATTCTCATACATCGGACCAATTTGATCTTTACATTATTTTGATACTTAAGTAGAAAATAATTTTCTATATACTTTTAGAAAATAAATTATAATATTCACATCAAATTTCCACCTTCCACGTTATATTTTACACGATATGATTATTATGAATGTGAGTATAATATATATTTAGTTAAATTTTTTTGCAATATATATATATATATACACACACTAAATGAATATTACTTTAATGATTATTTTATATAAATATATTTTTATTTGTCATAGAAAATATATAAAATTTTAAATTTTAAAAGTTATTATAATATACTTTTTTCATATACAATATTATTTTATTATAGAGAATGAAGAAAAAGTGAAAGATGGAAGAAAAATAAACTATTAACATATATACTAAATATAGCTTGAAAGTTTTTGGAGGGAAAATAATTATGGAAATGATTTAGCTAATTATTATTTTATTAGGACATAATCAATAATTTAATTAAATAATTTCATATTTATAGAAATATATACATGTAAATTAATAATATTAGAATTTTCAATTCGTTTAATGCTATACAATTAAGTTTTTTAGTTTATTTTAATTTAATACAAAATATAATTTTCTCATAATATATACTATTTAATAATAAATAAAAAATTATTAATAATGTAAATACTTCAAAAATAATTTAATACTTTAATAATTAATTAAATATGTTGTGAGATTATATAATTGAATAAGAAAATTTTTCATATCTATGTGTGATGATTAATTTTTAATTAATTGTTAAATTAATAATTATTATTGTATTAAATATTTTAACAAAGAAATTAATGGAATCATTAATGCTATTTTGGAGGGATAATATCTTTTGTTGTATTTTTGCTTATATATAGATTAATTAATTTTAGATGACAATTATTTGTGTGCGACGTTTCGCATTGCGCGCGTTCACACGTGTCTTTAATATATATAATATTTATTCCTTTTGATTTACATCTTGGGCCCTTAACCCAGTGGCTTTAGGTGCATATTTACCTTTAGAGGGAGTTTGTTCGATTCCTACTACCTTCAATCTACTTTATTTTGTTTTTTCCCCCGATTTTCAAGTATTTTTTTTTTGTTTTTTTTTTCTTTTCTTTGTGTTTTTTTCGTTTTTGATTGTTTAAAATTTTATTTTATTTTATTTGATGTCCTTTTTCTGTTTTTTTTTCTTTGTGCTTTTTTTTTTCTTTTTTTTTTTCCAATTTAATTTTATACTTAAACATCATTAAAATGTGTTATTTTAATGTAGTGTAGTTATATATTTATAAAAGTGTTGTTATTCAAAATGACATTTATAGCATTATATAACGACACTAATAATTATTTGAAATGCCACTATTAATTATACAGAATGACACTTACAATGATATAAGATGGCACTGCTTGTTATTTGTAATGACACTAATAGTTAGTCAAATTAGCACTGTTAGTTATACAAAGTGACACTTATAGTGATAACAAATAGTTATTCGAAATGACACTAATAATAATTGGAAACAACACTAATAGTTATTCAATTTGGCACTGTTAATTATACAAAGTGACACTTATAGTTATAGTGATAATAAATAGTTATTCGAAATGACACTAATAATTATTCGAAATGACACTAATAGTTATTCAATTTGGCACTGTTAATTATACAAAGTGACACTTATAGTGTTTCAAAATAGGACTAATAGTTATTCGAAAAGGCACTTCTAGTTATATAAAATGGCACTTCTATTGTTTCAAAATGGGATTTTTTAGTGTTCAGGGTTTAGTTTTATATGTTAGGTTTAGTGTTTAAGGGTTAAGGTTTAGTGTTTAGGAGTTATGGTTTAATTAGAATAAATATTTATGTATTATTTGTTATTCGAAATGACACTAGTAGTTATATAAAAGAGAAAATATACTAAAATAGCACTTTTAAAACATTTATTGGAAATTATAGCACTCAATTCTCAAACATGGAAATACTAGCACTTTTGGACTTGAAATGTCCAAAATAACCTTCTAAAAATAAATAATTCCTATTAAATCCCTACCTCTAACCTACCCCCACGACCGCCCCCCCGCCTGTTGCGCACCATCGCTGCCGCGCAGCTTTGCTCCATCACGTCCCCGCCGTGGCGCCGCTCTGCTCTAAGCCCTCCCCACCATGCTGCTCTTCTCCGCGCCGCCCCCGCTGCGGTGCCGCTCTGCTCTACGCCCTCCCTACCGCGCTGCTCTGCGCCATCCCCGCCATCGCCTTCGTTGTCGTTGCACCACTTGCTAGATCCTAGCCGCTGCACTGATTCCGCCATCGTCGCCACGCGCTCTCCATCTAAATCCATTGGTGCCGCTGTTGCTCCGCCCAGATCCGAGCACGACAACGGTCCGCCACCCTTTCTCATCTCTCTTTCTCGTCCAGATCCCCTCATCTTCCGCCATTTCCGATCGTTCATGGAAAAGGAAGAGGAAAGATGCCCTCCCTCGCTCCGCCACACAGAGATGCCCTCACTCGCTCCCTCCCTCGGTTACACGATTTACAGGTTACACGATTAAATCGTGTAACCGTGTTATACGAACGGTTACACGGTTTAACGTTATACGGTTATACGGTTTAATATCAAATCGTGTAACGTATATTTGTGTAACGAATTTAAGTAAATGAGGGTATTTTAGACTTTTTAAACCCAAAAGTACTAGTATTTCAATATTTGAGAATTGAGTGCTATTATTTCCTATGGATGTTTATATAATGATAGTTTCACATTTGCCTCTATATTAAACTAGGTTGTAACCCGTCGAAATTCGACGGGAATCATTTTATGTCATGATTTGTAAATATTTTTATTAAAAAGT
>JAYJMF010360437.1:0-10046 GCA_036873715.1 Salvia sclarea | reverse complement strand
AATAATAAAGATATTTTTGGTACAATATCAATAGATTAAGTCTTTTATTGATATTATTGAAAGTTCAGGATATTTTTGGTACAAACCACATAGTTTAGGATTTAATACGAGATTTGTCCTTTTAAAAATATATAACATTGAAATTTGTCCATATCTTATTTGTTCATTCATTCATTCATATTATTAAATTTGTTGACAATATCAAGATAATATATGAATGTAACATCATTTGACATGAGAGAGAGAGAGAGGAGAAGTCAGCGTCATCGACTCGAAGAAACAAAGTTAGGATAAAAATGGTGGGACTGACACCCAAAGCTGACGTCGAATCCTTCCGCGAACTAATCCAACACTGCTGCTGCTGACTTTAATTATACTACCATATTTCCCTCTTGCAAAATTTGTAATCTCTATTCCCAGATTCCCGGTTTATTCTTATCAGCCTCGGCTCCCACAAATTGGGGATAATTCTTCTTCCTAATTATTGTTGCCTGCAGCAGAGATGGGAGCGCATGATTCTCCGAAACGGCCGCTGGTGTTTGCCTATTATGTCACTGGTCATGGCTTCGGCCATGCCACCCGCGTTGTCGAGGTCTGTATCCATCTTCTTCTGTGTGTGTGTGTGTGTGTGCAATTGCATGTGTTTGGATTGTGGCTGTTGATTGAGTTTCTGTTCTAGTTTGGCATGCTATGAAAGACTACAATGACCAGTTTGATGGAATTGCTTCTTCTTCTTTTATGGCGCATTTTTGAATGATCATGGCTCCTTTTGTTCTAGAAAATTCCAAGGCAATGAGAGAAATTTGTAGGTAGATGATCCAAGAAGTGTTGAACGTTATTTTGTTAGTTTCTATAGTGCTACTTAATGTAGACTTGTTTCAGCTTCCTTTTTTCTTTTGTGCTCCTTAAAATATGCACAAAAAAAAAAAAAACAGATTTCTTAGTTCTCTAGTGTTGCAAATCACCAGTGTCTTTTTCAGGAAAAAGATCTTTTCAAGTTCGAGAGTAAATGCAATGCTTCTTTCTTGCATCCTCACAAAGTCACCCTGTTTCTTATAAGTTGGTCTACAACTTCTAGCTTCTTAGAGGGCATAGTTATAGTTGAGTGTAGTTGTGTTGTGCTCTTCTAGATTCTCTATTCCCCTTGGAGCAGGGGCGGATGCCAATAAAAATCCTTGGTCAGGGCTGTAATTTCTAATTTTTGAGTTCGAGATTTAAAGAAGACACTTTTTATACGACTGAGTTTGGTGATGGGGTTTTTTTCATAGTGATTTGCACAAAAGCCAATTTTGATCGTTTATAATTTTTTTTTGTAAAATGCTTGGTGAGGGGGCTGAAGCCCCCCTCGGCGCTTCATGTGTCCGCGAGTGCCTTGGAGTGGGAATCTGATGGGTTCACCCCGTTCTTGTCTGTGTTATGAATTTGCGTTTTTCTTTTATAGGTTGCTAGGCATCTCATTCTTGCTGGACATGATGTTCATGTGGTCACTGGTGCACCAGATTATGTTTTCACAACTGAAATACAGTCTCCTCGCCTTTTTCTACGGAAGGTCTGTTTTCTCTTCTGCAATGTTCTTGATGAATATTTTCTACTTGAGAAGTACCTCATGAATCTATAGTTGTGGTGAGATGGTCAACTGTCTGTGATACAGGTGCTCTTGGATTGTGGAGCAGTTCAAGCAGATGCATTGACAGTTGATCGCCTTGCATCTTTGGAGAAGGTGTTTGTTGCTTATTACTTTGCAGAGTTCATGTCATAATTATCCTGCTCCATATTAACTTCTTGTTGTTCTTCATTTTTACAGTATCATGAGACAGCTGTAGTACCTCGTGAAACTATTTTAGCTACAGAAGTAGAGTGGCTGAAATCCATCAAGGCAGATTTTGTGGTATAATTCATACCATACACACCTTTTAATATAAAATCCCTCCTATTTCATAGCATGCTGTAAATCACTATTGGATCATTCGCAAATAACATTGATGATAGAAAGATTCAAGATTGAATTTTAATTGGCATCATACTAAACCATCAGACAAAAGGAAGCTTTTTATGATAAAAGTTTAGAGGGATTTCAACCATGTGATGGCTTTGGTTCAAATCTGATCTGCTTTATAACCTATATCTCCTTCACATGTGTTTCACTATAGGTGTCAGATGTCGTTCCAGTTGCTTGCCGAGCAGCAGCTGATGCTGGTATACGCTCTGTTTGTGTCACCAATTTCAGGTAATGTCTCTATCTCCTGAGCTCAGGAAATATATTTTTGATGCAATTTCATCCTGAGCTGGATTTCCTTTCAGCCACATTCATTCTCTTCTTCAAATTAAGCTGTGGTATTGGAATTTTTTGGCAGTTGGGACTTCATCTATGCTGAATACGTAATGGCGGCTGGTCATCATCACCGGACCATAGTTTGGCAGGTCATTGCAGTAATGTTTTTAATGAATATTTAGCTATACGCCTGATCATTGTCTTGTTTTAAATTAGTGTCAGTAATAAACTAATAATTGAAGACTCATGGCATAATAAAGCTGTAAATCTGTGCACAATAGCAGTTTGGAATCATCACTTTTTAGCTTGTATACTATGCACAATATATATATACTCGCTAGTGGTTGGTCATATCCTTGTCCTGAGTTCGGAGGTATGAGTTTCCAGGAAGCGTCAAAATAGGTGATAGTAAATCATAAAGATTATATTTTTAATATTTTAAAGCATGGGGTTTTATGGAATTTAAGTTACTCTTTGTGCTTAAGTTGCTATGGTAAATGACTTCATTTTGTGTTTCTTTTGAGGGAATCATGTGTTTCTCATGATGCTGGAATTGCTTTGCTTTATGAGACTTTAACAGCTAAATCATAATCTACAGTACATCACTTATTAGAAGGATGGTTGCTTTCTACTTTAGCTCGGTGCACTTCATAAAATTCATCGAATGTTCTTAATGCATTGTTTCAGAGATCTTGTCACTTATGGTTTCTGTTAGTCTGTTTTTACTCCATCCTAAAGCTATGTGTGGGTGATGCAGATTGCTGAGGACTATTCGCATTGTGAATTTCTTATCCGGCTCCCAGGATACTGTCCAAGTACGCCAAAACTCATTATTTTACTAATTTCTTACTTTTTTGTGCTCTTCCCTTTCTGTAACGTAAGTGCTGAAGAGTTAAATTTATTTACTCTTATCTCATATCGATTATTTTACTACAGTGCCTGCATTTCGTGATGCAATTGATGTACCTTTGGTAGTGAGGAGGTTGCATAAAAACCGTGAGGAGGTAAACAAAAAAATTCTCTTTAAACTTGTGATGGATTAATGGTTAGTAGATAGACCATTTTACTTATTCATACTCTTTATACTGTTCCAGATCAGGAAAGAACTTGGGATTGCGGAGGATGTGAAGACTGTCATTCTCAACTTTGGTGGACAGGTACCTTAAACAACCTTGACTCTCTTATCTTTCATGATTTCTTTTGCAAGCGTCCCCTTCTCATTCTTTGCTTTCTATCAAATTCATTTCTAGTTTTTCTTTTCGGGTTGCATCCATTTGATCAATATTGCACGGTCACTATGCAGCCCTCAGGTTGGACTTTGAAGGAGGAGTTCCTGCCTAGTGGTTGGCTTTGTCTGGTATTTCATTTCGACCATTGTTAACTCGTGTTCAGGATTTCTTTTATATAAATGGGGTTCTGAAATCAAGGGTAAAATATTGTTTTGACTCTATATTCAGGTATGTGGTGCATCTGAGAGTCTCGACCTTCCTCCAAATTTTGTGAAACTTGCAAAAGATGCGTACACTCCTGACCTGATAGCAGCATCTGATTGCATGCTTGGTGAGTCTTATAACCTCCGTTCATATCATGTGTGTTACTAAAATGAAGTGGCACAGAAGTCTGAATTTTTTTTGCAATTCCAGGAAAAATTGGATATGGAACAGTTAGTGAGGCCCTCGCGTACAAGATTCCATTTGTCTTTGTGCGTCGAGACTACTTCAATGAAGAACCTTTTTTAAGAAATATGCTTGAGGTAAGATTTTGTTATGGTGTGGGCTTAAAACATTTGTCTCATAGCTCAGGACAACAGTCTGGTACCTTTTTCCGAAATGAGGCTATAGCTTCACCAGGTTTCATGAAATTTATTCCTTTTTATCAGTTTTATCAAGCTGGTGTTGAGATGATAAGAAGGGACCTATTGACTGGACACTGGGGACCATATCTCGAACGTGCAATTAGCTTAAAACCGAGCTACGAGGGGGGCATAAACGGCGGCGAGGTATACTGTTTTCCTTTCTATGTCTGAAAAATGTTGTTTTTGTCAACTCCATATCGATATCATTCACCAAAGAATAATGAAAATAACATTATCGGGTCATATATTTAAGATACATTGATCTTTTTAACTTGCACTGACAGAAGATACGTTCAATGTTTGAAAATATTGTATTTCCAAACTTCTTCATCCAAATTGCTGTTATACTGCACAAGCAAAACATGTAGTATGTGTTATACTTTTATTATATTTTCATTCAAAATACTAGTTTTCAATTTCTTCTTCACTTACTTCAACTGATCACTACATTGTAACAGAATCTAACATTTCTTCTTACACTTTCTTACAATAAAATAATAAAAAAGGAATTCAACCTAACATTTTTATGTTCAAACTTATAGCTGTAAAAGGTCATTCATGTGGACATATTTCTAATTTCCTGACAAAAATGCATAATATTTTACCAAATTCAGTACAGCGTCAGCTTCTAAACTATACATGAAACATTGAAAATTGGAAATTATAGCTAATATTGGAACCAAACCATTCTTTATTCTTTCTGCTTTATCATTGTCAATCTATCTATCGATCTATATGTCTATGGAATTTTATGGATCTGATTTATAGTAAAATCCCAGGTTGCAGCTAAGATTTTGCAAGATACAGCCTTCGGTAAAAATTATGCAGCAGACAAGGTGAGCCTAAGATTGCTCTGCTGTTGATGCATAAGATACTTATTCATGTCTTTTCCTTTTCTTTTCTTATTTGAGAGACGATGTTGCTTTGATGTGATTGAACTACTAAGTGGATTGTTTCTCTTTTTTGCTTGAGTTTAGCTCAGCGGGGCTCGGAGGTTGCGTGATGCTATTGTTCTTGGGTACCAATTGCAAAGGGTTCCAGGCAGAGATCTCAGCATCCCAGATTGGTATGCGAATGCTGAAAATGAGCTCGGTCTCCGCACTGGATCTCCTACTTGTCATAATAATGAAGACACCTTTTTCACGATATCGTTAGTCATTATTCTCCTTCATAGTCCTCATTCTTCTTTTCCTGTCAACAGATTTCACAAATTACGATTTTCTTGTATTTCTATTAGACGCCCTGAAGACTTTGAGATTCTTCAAGGAGATTGTATGGGTCTTTCTGATACCATGACTTTCTTGAAGAGCCTATCAGAACTTGATGCCATCCTTGTTTCTGGAAAGAGTGTTGACAAGCCCCTAAAGAGGGAAAGAAAAGCTGCTGCTAATCTCTTCAACTGGGAGGTATTTTTTGAATCATTGAACCTGTTAAGTGTCTTCTTGCTTTGTACTTCTTATTTGATTGGTATATCTTTGGTTTAACATTGCCATTACATAATTTTTGAAGTACTTATATGTATTGCACTGGTATCTGAGCTAACATTTTTTATTGTAAAAAATTGAGAGTAGGAAGACATTTTTGTGACAAGAGCACCTGGAAGGTTAGATGTTATGGGTGGCATTGCCGACTACTCCGGAAGCCTTGTACTTCAGGTGCGTTACTGAACTTCAACCACTGACCTCCTTCCCCTCCTCCCCAAGACTAAAGTAGCTGTGACAGTCAATCAGTTAGAATAATGATTTTATATAAGAGAAATTGCAACTAATATTTTCGCCAAAGATGTTCTGCCTCATTGCCTTGATGATTTCTCTTCTGCTTGTCCTAAAATGTCTACAGATGCCGACAAGAGAAGCTTGCCACGTGGCTGTGCAAAAGACCCATCCATCTAAACAGAGATTGTGGAAGCATGCCCTGGCTCGACAGAATGCTAAGGGACAAGGGCCAACTCCTGTTCTGCAAATTGTATGTGAATACCTTTGGTTCTATAAGCTCGATAGTCAAAGAGTTTGTAGCTCAACCCTGGCAGTGAGCGAATGCCCTGCCTCCATCAATACTTCTGTCTATTGCTTAATCTTTAAATCCTACTCTGTCAGGTATCATACGGATCTGAATTAAGCAATCGTGGGCCTACTTTTGACATGGATCTGTCAGATTTTATGGATGGAGAGCAACCAATGTCATATGAAGATGCCAGAAGTTTCTTTGCTAAGGATCCATCCCAAAGGTCTTTATACTATATGTTGTTGTCTGCTTCTATATTATCTCTTATACTATAAACTCACTAGATTCTGATCCTAGATGGGCAGCATATATTGCGGGAACCATTCTTGTCCTGATGAAAGAACTGGGCGTTCGCTTTGAGAATAGCATCAGTGTGCTGGTATGTGTTACTCTATGGTGTTTTATTCAAGAAAATATTTTATCCTGCTCATACTACTGGTTTTTCTTATATATTTCTGTTTCGGCGATACCAACCTTAAATACTTCTCATTTGGTGATACATGTCATACTACTTTAAATTGTAATGTTATCAATCCTTAGGTCTCCTCTGCTGTGCCGGAAGGAAAAGGTGTCTCTTCTTCTGCAGCTGTGGAGGTCGCTACCATGTCTGGAATTGCCGCTTCTCATGGTGCTCACTGTTCTCAATTTATTAGCTTTAGGCTTTATCAGCTAGAAAATAAAATCGTTTATTTTGATCACTTAGCAATCAACTTTCTCCCCATGATTCTGCTGCTTTCTGCATTTTAATCTGTATGTTTTAATACTATAGAAATCTGTGCTTTTCAGGATTGAATATCGAGCCAAGACAGCTTGCTTTGCTCTGCCAAAAGGTTTAAATTCTGATACGTGAAAACCAACACACCCACACACACTACGATACGGATGTAACTTTGATTTTTATGTAATCCTCACACTTGCAATTTTTACCATGGGAAGGTGGAAAATCATGTAGTTGGAGCTCCATGCGGCGTTATGGATCAGATGACTTCTGCATGTGGTGAAGCTAACAAACTTCTCGCAATGGTTTGTCAGGTAGTTGACCCGATTCATTGTGAAGAATGTATCTTCTCTTGTGATAGTTCAAACAAAAGATATTTAGTTGCCTTGACTGTTTTTGCAGCCTGCCGAGGTATTGGGTCTCGTGGACATTCCTAGTCATATAAGATTTTGGGGAATTGATTCAGGAATCCGGCACAGGTACTTGGTCTGATTGAGAATTATGCTGCTTGTCACCATAAAAAAGTTACGCAAATACTTGTGTGCATCCAGATGTAGGCTGCATCCACCCTAGTTAAATCCAATTAGGGTGCACCAATCCCCAATGAGCATTTATGAATGATCAATTAGGATTCTCTCTCTCTACTGAACATCATGGTTCTTTTGGCAGCGTTGGTGGCGCTGATTATGGATCTGTGAGAATAGGAGCCTTCATGGGTCGGAAAATTATCAAATCTGTGGCTGCAGAATTGCTATCGATGTCTACTGCTAATGGCGTGACATCCGATGATCTGGAAGAAGATGGAATCGAACTACTTGAAACCGAGGCTTCCTTGGACTACTTGTGCAACTTGACACCGCATAGGTAAGCTATCCGCCCTTCTGCTTGTCTACCCTTACATAATGTGTGTCCGCTGAATCACTGTGTTGAATAAACTGGTTTATATCTCAGATGATGAGGCCATTCTTGTTTGACATATATTTGTGTGTCGATATCAGATACGAAGCTCTCTATGTTAAGAAACTTCCTGAAACAATACTTGGTGAGGCTTTCTTGGGGAAATATGCTGACCATAATGATCCAGTCACTGTCATTGATACAAAGAGAAATTATGGACTCAGAGCAGCTACCAGACACCCTATATATGAAAATTTCCGAGTCAAGGTAAATTTGGAAAGAAAATTCCTTGAATATAATTTCAGATACTATATGTGATTATGGTGTGGAAATCTCTCATATTCGTCGTCTTGATCTTTAGTAATATGCCTGTTTTTGTATGAACACAGGCCTTCAAAGCATTACTAACATCTGTAACTTCAGATGATCAGTTAACTGCTCTAGGAGAATTATTGTATCAGGTACTTCTACATTTCGTGCCACTGGATATTTTCTCGTTCGAGTTCTTGTTTTGTAGCACGCTAAACGTTGATGCCAACGTTCTCTTCGATCTATGAGTTTTGCTTGAATTATTTCATCAAAAACTGCTGCTGATTGCGGTGTTGATCTTCTCGACAGTGCCATTATAGTTACAGCGCTTGTGGGCTCGGCTCAGACGGGACAGACCGGCTCGTGCAGCTGGTGCAAGAAATGCAGCACAACAAACATTCTAGGGCCGGTGAAGGGACTTTGTACGGTGCAAAAATTACCGGTGGAGGATCTGGCGGCACTGTTTGCATCGTTGGCAGGAACTGCTTACGAAGCAACGAGCAAATCATTCAGGTAACCACAAAAACTTGTATAAGCCCGACTGATGAGTCAAGATCCTTGAAATGATCAAATCTCCCGAATAAAGCTCATGACCCGTATAACGGATCTTGAACCGTCAGACTGTCTTACACACGACTCCCCCTTTTGTCACAATGCCATGATATTACATTTGTGACGAACTTTGGATTGCGATGTGCAGATTCAGAAGCGATACGAGGGCGCGACGGGCTACTTGCCAATTGTTTTCGAGGGGTCGTCTCCGGGTGCAGGGAGATTCGGGCATCTCAGAATTCGTCGTCGCCTGCGGTAAAAGCAAAATTGATGTTATATATGCCAATTTTAGATGGCATCTATTCCAGTCTCTAACAATTCCAAAAGAGACTATATAATTATATCCTCAAAAATAAATTGACAGTCTTGGACCTATATATTTGAACACTCAAAATGTGACCTATATATTTTTTTTCAAAAAAAAAAATGTGACCTATATATTGAACCACTAAACACTTGTTTAGTCAAATATGGACAAAGGCTAATTCAAGTGTAATATATGTAACTGCTTAGCCAGGTTTTTCTTTTCCCACAATTAGAATTATGTATATTGTCAGAAATATTTGTGAAATATCATTCTGCTAAATTTGATATGTGAAATTTTGTATTGCGTGGCACATTTCGGTGAACAGACGGACATACGTGATTGATTGTTTTCGCAATTGGATCTTTATAAAAGATGCATTATTATATTCGAAAATAACTAAAATAAATAAACAATCCATGAGAGAATCTAAACAAACAGAAGCAAATCGTTAGACGTGGCACTTGTGGGATAAGAAATTAAAAATTGCTAAAAGAATAAATAAATAATTATCTCATTTACATATATCATTCTTGTGACTAATATATCTATTGATTGATACAAGGAGTTTGTATTTCGGTTCCACAAAATATAAGTCTTTTCTTTTCTTATTTACATAATAGAGGTAGAAATGCTCTCAATGAATTAGGTCAATTATAGCAATGGAATCGACTTTGTCAAAGTTCGTAAGACTATTTATGTGTCTATTAGTAATAATCAATAACTTTTTATATAACTTCATTAGCTAGAAGATCAAGAAAGATAGAAAAAAATGCCAAAACGAAAATGACATAACAAAAGATCACGAACTGAATTGGACGGTCGATTTCAAGCTACCAAATTTGTTGCCAAAATTTGAGAACATTATATTATAGATGATTATCTATTAAAGATACAAAACATATCAAAATCTGTATTTTTTTATTTTGTTAAATAATTAGACACAAACTAAAAATTATCACTTTTTCTCATATATTTTCCTTACCCGAACTTAAAATTAACAGTTATTAACGTAATTGTTTACTTTATAATTAATTGAATTTGAAGTTGCTCGGATGAAATCTATACTATACTTAAATGTGGAGACAAATTGAAAAATTGATTTCAAATTGATTTTGATTTGAGTGGCAATTTT
>JAYJMF010360426.1:0-10046 GCA_036873715.1 Salvia sclarea | reverse complement strand
ACAAATGCAATATATGTAATGTATTATTATGTATATAAAAAGTGAACTATATATAAAATCTATATTATATATAAACGAGTTCGGGTAGCGGGTACCCATAGCTAATTTTTTAAACTCGTCACAGGTATTAGTCTCCAAACTCATACCCGTCCCAAACTCATTTCATACTTTTCTAAACCCGACCCAACAGGGTTTGATAAGTACGGATATCCTCGAAAATCCGACCCATTGTCATCCCTAATTGGAATTACCCTCAGTACTAATGTATTATTACAAAAAATAAAAATAAAAGAAAATGTATTTTTTGGAAAAACATTGTCAGAGCAAATTATTGAATAAGTATGTTAGTTGCGCGTTTTTGGAAAAATCGTCGAACAAATTCTGCGTAGTCGGTAAGAAATAAGAATGCGCTGCACAAATTCGAATTCGAAACACTCAGCTGCTCGACAAATCCATCCAATCAGATCCCAATTGAGCAAGACCCGACCCGTTTCGTCATAAACCGGATCAAACGTATCCTCCCAATTGGAGGATAAAAACATCTTCTCCTGCACCAGCCGCACCCGATCCCTACTCCAAAAGCGAAGAGAATTTAAAGGTTAGAAAGCCCTAACCCTCCCCCAAAAATCAGAAATCCAACGTTTCAATTCAATCAATTCCCAAAGTTTTCAAATTCTCTCTAGAATCGCCATGGGCAACGCCGAGAAGCTGATGCAGCAGATCATGGATCTGAAATTCACGTCGAAGAGCCTGCAGCGGCAGGCGCGTAAGTGCGAGAAGGAGGAGAAGGCGGAGAAATTGAAGGTGAAGAAGGCGATCGAGAAGGGCAACATGGACGGCGCCCGGATCTACGCCGAGAACTCCATCCGCAAGCGCAACGAGCAGATGAATTACCTCCGCCTCTCCTCCCGCCTCGACGCCGTCGTCGCCCGCCTCGACACCCAGGCCAAGATGACCGCCATCAGCAAGTCCATGGGCAGCATCGTCAAATCGCTGGAGTCAACCCTCGCCACCGGTAACCTGCAGAAGATGTCGGAGACGATGGACCAGTTTGAGCGCCAGTTCGTCAACATGGAGGTCCAGGCCGAATTCATGGAGAGCTCCATGGCCGGCAGCACCTCGCTCTCCACGCCCGAGGGCGAGGTCAACAGCCTCATGCAGCAGGTGGCCGACGATTACGGCCTCGAGGTGTCGGTCGGCCTCCCCCAGCCGGCGGCGCACGCCGTCAGCGTCAAGAACAGCGAGAAGGTCGACGAGGACGATCTCACCAGGCGCCTTGCCGAGCTCAAGGCGCGCGGCTAGGGTTTGAGGATTATTCGGCACCTAGGCTGTTTCTATATATTGCTTAGGTTTGATGAATACTATCTGTGACATACAATGAATGCGTGGATTTCTGGAATTTGTCTGATATAATGTGTATAATTTCCGTTGTGTGTTTATCTTCTAATGTGTGTTGCTGATTTTTATCTATGGAATTCTAGACTTCAGCATTGATGGATTTGATAACTTGATTGTTTTAGTAGCTATGAGTTATGTATAAACTAGGAAAAAGTTCTCTCTCCTAGTTATTGATGCAAGGTTTTGATTCTCATATTGATTTGTGAGATAATTCCTGATAGCAAGTAGACATCTCTAGTATATTGCCTGGTTTATTATGTTTTCTGGAATGTTAGTTTTGATGAACAGATTGATTAAGGTATAATCATTGTTGAGAACGAGGCTTCAAGTTCTTTTAACATGTTTTCTTTCTGCAATAATATTCCTTTTTTGTGCAAATCAAGCCAGTCAGTTTTTTCTAAAGATCTCAACTTTTCATCTTTCAGGAGTATGTATTATTATAGTTTTGATATTGACATTATTTGTTAAGATGGATTAAGAATGTGAGAATGTCTAAAGTCCTTGATTATTGTCTAATGTGAGATGATTTGTTCAATTCATATTCAGTTCTACTTCTAAGGGTTTGGATAGCAGAATTTTTTGTGAAGATAAAATACTTAGTTACTTATGTTGCCAATCTTGAATAGTAGTATTTGTGACGAAGATAGTTTGCTTAATTCATTATTTGTATGTTGTCGATTCTGAATATTCTCAAGTATTTCTGATGAAGATAGTATATGCTTAATTCATTATCTGTATATTGCCGATTCTGAATAGCATATGTTCTTCAACAGTATAATTGCAAAGGTCAAATTTTTGAGGAGCTAATAATCTGATAAAATTGAGCAAGTGGATAATGTCAATGATTTACGTTCTTATTAGAGTTTCTTCTCTGACTAAACAAGAGCGTACACAATGTTTTGTTAACTATATACAACGACTATGATTTTCATTTCCACTAACATAACAGAACAAAATCCAAACAGCTATAAGGAGTCCAATTTAGCTATGAAATACAATTTACAATAATCGAAAGCAGCAAATAATTCTCTCTAAACACGATCTTCAGTGGCGTGATTCTCAGCTTCAAGGCCGAAACACAGCACAGACGCCTCAAGCTCTGCGGTCCACTGCAAAAACGTCGGCATCTGAAGCGAAGTTTTGTAGTTACGAGCAGCCTATTATACACATCCTTGATCAGCCATGCCGCTCGCAATGGTCAGGAAAGCAGAGATGGCAGCTCCGTGCACCAACGACCTGCAGCAGAAGACAAGTGCAAGAGACACATTGGAGATATCCAATAGAATGAAGCAACACTCAAGAGTTTCCTTCGATATGGAACTCATGAATGAAGGGCAACTCAGACTGAAGAAATACAACCGAAGATGAATTGGACAGATAATATTCATAGCCAAAGATGAGAGTTGATACGATGCTTGACTGCAAATTGTGTACAGAACGAAAATCAATATTAAGGTGTTTATGATGGAAGAGAGCCTTACTCGGGGCTTTCTTTCTGATAACCGAAATCAGTGGCTGATTTGAGTGCTCTTTGGTAGGTTTGCTTCATTGCTTCCTGCAAATGCAATTTTTTTAATTAACATAAAAATTGTGAATCACGCCATGCTTACAGTTACATTTAAAAAGGTTCATTTAAATTTCAAAATGACATAGGCGTGTCGCGTGCTTTGCATGTACTTGGTCTCACCTGTAGTTTAGATTCAAAATCTTCAGGTGACCAATTCAAGTTGCACTCTTTTAGCTCAAGTTCCCCAGCTACTACCTGCAACAAATAATTCACAAGTTAGGCAAATCATTTGGGAGCAAAACGATAGGAAAATGAGCAAATTAACAGCCGTAAAACATGTTATGGGTCATCCTCACAATATTGATATATCATATGGCCAAGCAACAATTTTGCAGTACCAACGAAACTTGAAAAGATTGTATCACATTGATTAACCACTAAATAAACTTTTTTTAACTTTTGTAGAAGCATTTCAAAAAATGCAATGCAATAGTTAGATATTGAAGTTAAAGGATGTTGAAAAATCGATGATAGCAATCTTAGCATTAAAGAGTAGTGCATACCCCACCCACTCCAGCAGCCATAGAAGGAGCCACTAATACATTGCCCTTCCTTAATACATCAACTGCTTCTGGCGTGCACGGCATGTTCGATCCTGTAGAGATTGAAAGTAGTCAGAGACGATAACAGGACACCAATCAGGTCGAAAATGAAAGCAAGAATCACAAATGACATGCAGGATGATTTGTGGGTTAACAGATCAAAGGTGTTAAGAAAAATATTGGGTATTACCTTCTACAAGTATACGGCACCCAGAGTTCACCAAGTTGATAGCATCGGACTGATCAATCTCATTTTGTGATGCACAAGGAAATGCTACATCACACCTCTCATTCCAAGGCTTAGATTCATCATAGTACTTTGAACGGGCATAAGTCTTCGAATAGTCTCTGCAAATAATACTAATAAGCTGGTGAATCAAAAAAATCAGAGTGCGCAACAGAGAGCTTACGAACCTCAAACTTCTATTTTGAGCCTTAATGTCCCTCAGGAAAGATATTTTCATGAAATCAAACCCGTCCTCATCCACCAAATATCCTTTTGAATCTTTGAAGCAGAACCAAATAGAAATTGCAAAATATCAATGTAGGATCATAAATAATTCACCAGCCGTTCAGCTAACAAGCAAATCTAACAATAGGGACCTCAAACTTTTCTCATTACCTTGTAATACATAGTTTAGAATTATAGAACAAATTTATCATTAAAAAGCCGAGGAGGAACCATTAAATTTTAAAGGACGAACTCTTTTATATACCTGAGACTGTTATAGGAAGTGCACCATAAGCAATAAGCTTCTCCAGGACGTGCATCGATATCTTTCCAGAACCACTAACTGCACATCTGGAAGAAGAAAAGTGACTAACTGATAAAAACAAAGTGTGCTACCGAAAGATGCTAAAATATCAGGCTACGTCCTCCCCTTACTCAACCAAGGCATAAACACACTGAGTTCTCTAGAGAAGCATGTTTTAAGATGTTCAAGATTCAAGAAGATTTTGTATTTCCCCATTTTAGTTTTTTGTACTCAGTTATCTCCAGGAGCCAAGTCAGATAAACTAGTATCTCATTTTCCGCAAGCCAAAAACTTAAAGCAAGTGTAAACATGTCAAATCTGTTCCCCGCAAATGTAAAAAATGTGCTAAAACAAGTCATGCTGGTAAAAATGATAGCAAGAAATGTTTGCACAATATATCAGGGGAAGAGTAGAACCTTAGTCCTTTTAGTTCTTTATTCATGTCATTAAGCATAAGTTGAGCGAAGAATACCTGCGATGAGCAAGAAGGTATAGTTAGCAGCAAAATAAGATAGAAGAAGTATACAAAATAAGGGAGCATTAGTCACCAATCCATAGCCAGTAGCTTCAGTTCTGAGGCTGGAGCCGGGCCAATTCACTCGAGGCCCAGTAAAGCTTCCCTATGTATGCAACAATAATTATCTCTTAGATGTAGGATTTCAGAATGTGCCAGATCATAAACATGATTTCAAATGCCCATCATCATAAAAATGCAGAGATTAACAAAAACAAAGACATTCATAGTTTATGCAGAGTTAACCTGAGAATGACCAGTCAGGCGCCTGTACTGTCCATACAAATAACCCATTTCACGGGTACCAACACCCATCTCCTCTGAAGGAAGATCCTATATTTTTGAGGAAGTGGTCAGAGAGCCTAAAATATAATGGAAAAAGCCTTTGATTAATGCAGAATACCTTGTCAGGACCCAGATAGCGATACAGCTCGTTCATGAAGCTCTGACAAAATCTCATGATCTGTGCATGTGTTTCCGGAGTTCCGAAAGGAAAAGGTTAATTACATAAATCTAAATATATTGACTTCTATATTCCAAAGTAAAGATAAGACCTCGTTGTCACTTTTTCCCTTGGGATCAAAATCACTTCCACCTGAAGAGCCCCCCAGTCTGTATGGAGATAATGCATTTTTAAAAGTCTGCACCAAAATTCATGAAGCGCCATTAAGCTGTAAACTCAGAGAGAGCCTACTGAACTACAATTTCTAGCAGTTACTCTATGAATTTTGACATGAAGATAACAATGGTACGAGAAACAAATGAGAAGTTTCCACCCACCAAAGGAGAAAAAATGATACGTAAAATCAAGCACAGGGCTACCTCCATCCCATAAAAACATGTATACTTTCCTTTGTCGTCCATCCCACAAAAACATGCACCTTTTTCCTTATTTGCACACTACCCAACTAGAAATTGTTACTACAATAATAATTTTACTATCACAATTTATTACAATCACTTTACATAACAATACCCCTAAAGTAGGAGAACCCTTTCTCCACTCACAATACAAACAACACTAGATTTCTTAAAACCTGTGCTCAAAGATAAGTGCATATTATTTTGGGACGAAGGGAGTATTAAATAGTGTGAGACTGTTTGAAAAGGGCATGAATTTACAAAAGAATTTGGAATTTTATTGACCACAATGTAACAGCATGAGCTACCTGTTCAAAGCTGAGAAATTTTGCAATGCTCAAGTTCATCGATGGATGAAAACGCAGACCGCCCCTGCATGGACCAAGCGTCTGATTAAAGTGAACACGGAATCCACGGTTGATGTGGGTTTCGCCCCTATCATCAACCCATGGAACCCGGAAAATAACTGTACGCTCAGGTTCTAACAACCGCTCCATGGTATTGACAGAGCTGTAATGTTGCACTCCGTTGTTGTTAGGAAGATGTCAATAATCATCACAGACTACACAAATTCAAGAGAAGATGCACCGATACAGAAACATATGTAGAGGGAAACTTACTTGGAATTTTTTGAAATTACTCTTTCCAGAGAATGAACCACTTCTTGTACAGACTGAACGAACTCAGCTTCATGAGGATCTCTTCTTAATGCAGCCTCGACAATAGATCCAGCCGTTTTTGACATGAGAGCTGTGCTAATGATTGAGTCATGATATGAGTTACACAGAAATAGTAAAAAAATCACGTCTAGATACAAGATGTAATCCAAACATTATAACAAACCAACTAGTTATGCTCCATATATAAGGTAAAGGATACAAACCAAGAACACCACGGCGCAAGTACAAAAGAAGAATATATATATATATATATATAGGCGGGTTATTGTAAGAACCTTAACTATAGTGAGAATATAAGAACTGTGAAAAGTAGATGCATTTGTAGTTAAAATCAAATGCATTCGCAGTGAAAAGTTATTACACTAAAAAAATGATTTTTCCCCCCTCATGGGATTCGAACCTGGGTGATGCATTCATCAAACGAAGTGATGCATTCACCGTAGATCATCATGATCGAAGGGCTGAAAATGGGTCTCACTTTCTCACTTTAAGAATGGTTCTTATTTGAAACCTTTCCCTATATATGGATAATGACAAAGATTAATTCAAGAATGCAGTCGTTTTACTTCTTTCTACATAACACTCAACAGCATTTTCAAAATTTCAGAGACGTATAGTGTGGGAGGAATTTGTCTTCATTACTTGGTCACATTCCTTCATCAGTACTACACGCTTAAGGTTTGAATAGCAGCAATCATTTGGCAGGTTTATAAACACAAAATAATGAGTAAATCCAAATATATTCATGAAAAGATTCAAACTACAGTGAAAGAGAGAGAAACCAGAAGAGCATGGAAGAAAATAACTAAATACTATAAGCATCCTAAATGGAGCAGCAACATAAACATCAAAAAAATAAATATGTTACCAGTAACTTCGAGCAATAAATGGACTCACCTTTCACGTAAATGGGTTTGTCAACTATTAATTTCTCTTTAGAGGCTTGTTGCAGCCGAAGAGCCTCTTTGTGAAGCAAGCTATTATTATGCTCCTCCAGAGCACTCATCTGCATATTCCTACTCCCTTCATTTCCATAAGGGTTTCGTCTATGCTTCCTGCCGTACTCTCTACACACAGAACAAAATATCCTCGGTGTCCCATCCTTGACATCCACATATGCCCACTTATATGTATCAGCCCACTCTTCTCTCCATCTTTTAACGACCTTCTTTTTCCTTTTCGCAGATTGGCCCTTTGACGAATCCTGATCCTCATTAGAGAGTTGAGAACCCATCATAAGCTTGTTGTCAGCATGGTCTTTGGCAGAGGGTTCGTGCGATTGAACACCAAGAAGAGAGTTATGTGCAAAAGAAGGGTCATCATCTCCAGGGCCTATTTCCAAATCAATCTCTTCGCCAAGTTCCCGGACGACAAGATGATGCCTCTGAGCCTGTTGGATTAAGTTCATGTCATCCATTGTAGAAGTCATCGCAATCCCACCAGGCGGAAGCAACATTCAGCATGACAATTTAGCCCTTGGCTTTAATTGTCTATTGTCTGCAAAATTGAACAAGCACTGATCTCCATGACTAAAATAGTGCCATACTGACTACCATCTAGGGAGGTTATAGGCTTATAGCTCTGCTAACATAGGAAATAAATGGGAGACTCTGCTAACAAATAGGAAATAAATGGGAGAATCCTATGCCAGCCTCAGGCACAAGTTTTATATATATAAATAAAAAATAAAAAGAGAGAGAAAGAGATACAAAGAAGATAACCTTATACTTTTATCAGTCACCGTAGTTTGACAGCAAATGAAGGATTTCATAAAGAGAAAATTGTTTTCTTTGCCATCCAACTACAGCACATTCCTCGTTTTTTCGATTGCCACCTGAACTAGTCTAGTGTTTTACATTGTCATCTGTACCCCCACCAGCAGATTTTTTAGGAATTGTCTGGGGATGTGCCTAGCATGAATATTCTGTGCATATGACAGAATATTCCACTAGAAGTGGCTCCAAATGACTACTAGTTCAGGGGGCAATTAACAAAAACAATAGTTAGCAAATGCAAAAAAGTGGCATGAACTCAACGAGCAAAAAAATCAATTTACTTTCATAAAATTGTATAGGAACATATTGAACTAAGAACACTTAATAGCGGAAATGTGATGCACAGTACTGAAGTTTACTGACTTTGTTGTAAGAATATCTCTATTCCCTATAATATTTCTCCCAACTATACTATGCAACAATACTTTCGCTACCATGATCAAAGTGCTATCAGAGCAAAAGTTCCTGCTGTTTGCCTTACTAATCCCTAATCAGTAATAAAGACCGTAAGCTACAGCAACACCAACGCATCTAATTAATCATTCCCAGTGTTAAAGCTCTAACTGAAGCTTGAAAATCTATCATGAATCAATTGTACCACACTCCACAACAAAAACATTAAGAAAGGCTACAACAGCTACAGTTATCATAATCTTATTCAACTTTAAGCATTTTTCATCTCATCATATCCAGCACATAACATACATGTTGAACCATTTGCATTGACAGAGTGATAACTTGTAATCTAAAAGATGAAACCAATTTTGCAAAAAGAGGCTACTTTTGTAAATTAATACCAAGAACCCAGTTCAAGTTTCCTACACAACAAACCCAAACTGAAAAAAGAAATAGATTTTACCTTAAAATGAAAATCTTGAACTCTCAGTACAAAACCAACTTGGAACACACCCAACGGTTGGCGAATAATTACAATCCAAATAAAAAGATCATAATTCGAATCGAATTTTATTTCAGAACTGCAATAAAAAAGAGTGATTTCGAGCGTTCAGGTGCGCGGAAGATGACGAGAAAGAGGGAATTTTTTGGGGGGAGACAGAGCAAAAGGCGAAATAAACAGAATGATTGGGTTAAAGAATTGATTTTGTGAAAATTAACAGCAATTATTACTTTCCGGTGGCGTTAGGACTGAACGCAGAAAGAAATGTAATTTACAGATAAATGCAATAAAATTCATAAGGGAAAGAAATAAATAAAAAACGTAGAATGGACCAACTTCCACAATTACTACCGAATACTAGTCTATGAATGGATATTAATAGGTATTGCATGAATTTATTCAATTTAACAACAATTTTTTGGGAAATATTCACCGATGAATTGAATGATTATTGCAGCAAAGTCTTATTCGAATTCGACAAACATTTGCATTTTCTTCATGATAGGGTTAATTGGATCTTTTTTTTATAACAAAAAATAAAAGATCCATTTGAAGTTGAAATATATGTTATTTTAAATATATAAATGTAAACGATTATAGTTTAGACTATTTTTGGAAGAAATGGGATATTAGATAATAAGCATCCACCAAAATCATCTCAATCCAAAGAAAAGAGGGTGTCATAACATAATCGGCGTGGTAAAGTTAGTCAAAATAAAGAAATCATAGTTGTAATAATATCAGAAAAGTACCACACGGTTCAATATTCTTTCAAATAATTTTTTAGACAAGATTGGTCATCCAAAATTTTATTATGATTCACGTCGAATTATACGATTAAAATTTACAATTTCAGGTGTGTCCAAATAAGTCCAATTTCGGATAATTCGACAGCTCTATTTAAAATCGAGCATCAATAACTTAAAAAGCATTTGCAGGTCCCTTCATCTATAATTTCTAACTAGGTTTTTGCCAACCGTGCGATGCACGGAAATAGTTTTAATTAAATAAAATATGAAAATAATCATAACAAATTAGGAAAATAAAATATAAATA
>JAYJMF010360405.1:0-10049 GCA_036873715.1 Salvia sclarea | reverse complement strand
GAAGAAGAAGAAGAAGAAGAAGAAGAAGAAGAAGAAGAAGAAGAAGAAGAAGAAGAAGAAGAAGAAGAAGAAGAAGCAAAATGTTTTGGATCGATTCTCGGAGTTCTTAGCTAAATTTCATAGGATTTTGTAGGAGAAAGAGTATCATAATCAAGAATGCAAGTGGAGAAGAAGAAGAAAGAGGGGGTTGGTTTTGGAAGCCAAAAATGGAGAAGGCCGATGGGGTGGTGCCACATGGCGGCGGTTGGTTGTGGAAGAGAAGAAATGATGAGTTCATACGCCATCATTAGGAATATAGGTTGGTTACAAGCTAGAGTACGAAATGATGAAGAATATATAGATTGGTTAGGATAAGATATGATAAGATTTGAAATGATTATGGGAAGATTCTAACACAAGTGGGCCATGTGGGAACGTTGAACAAATATTTCATGTGTGTGTGTGGCTCGGCCGAGAGAGATAGGGAAGGAGAAGGAAGGTATGATGGTGATAATTGATGATGATGAAAATGTTGATGATAGTGTTGGTTTGCATGGGAATCTATGCATGGACGTGCGTGTGCGTGATCGAGAGAGAGACGAGAGGGCGGTGATGGAAGTCGGCCATGCAATCGTGCATGTGTGCATGTGTGTGTGGTGATGATATGATGATGACAATACATAGTATAACTATGTGGTGATGTATTTACTATGATACATACATATGTATATCACCTACATGCATATCTAGGGTTTTTGTCCATAATTAAATTGTCTACCTATGAAGAAATGATAAGATTATTTTGCACTACTTTCCTTGATTTTAGGATTCTGATTACTTTTCTAATTACATGCATTGTTAATAATCCGTTAATTGGATGGGACAATTTGTCCATAATTAGAAATGATAAGGATTTATTTAATCCAAAATATACAATAGATTATTTTTTAACAAACCTTAAAGGGATCTTTTCAAAAAAAGAAAAAAAGAAAGAGCATTTGAACATTTTAATCTCTCTACATCATATATATGCTCACAATTCTATCCATTTTGTTAATAAAAACATAAATCGGAAAAAACTCATTAAAAAAATGAAAGTACTCTCACTCATTGTTAATTAAATGCGTTCAAAGAATTTAGTAACATATGTCTTAATAAATAATAGTGAATGTGAAGTTAGTGGAGAAAGAAATCCACAATATATGAGGAGTATTATTTGGGGGGTTCATGTTCATAAGAGAAAAGTGAATATGCTTCCGTGAACAAACCAAAGAGAAATAAGTGAACGAAACTTGTAAACGGAGTGAATAACAGTTTTGTTTAGTGTTGGGAAATCAATTCCCCATTCAAATCCGGGAGAAACAAAAAAGGACAAGAAATAAGATGAAGAAAACAAACATAATCACCAACACAAGAATTTACCGTGGAAAACTCCAAATTCAGAGAAAAACCACGGCCCACAAGGAAAAATTCACTATATGATAAATTTATACAATCACACAGTATTCCTCTCCCTCTCGGACCACAACCCCTACACTATTAAAAGCCTTTGAAAACCTCTCACCCCTTTAAATCAAGAGCAAGGAATTTCTAACTAGAGTTAATCATAAGACTAAAGAGTAGTGATTGATGCAATTGTATCAAAGACCTAGGGCTTCTTAAATAGTTTAAGAAACTGCTCCTACTTTGATACAATTTCGATGTGGGACAAAACCCCCTTTTATTTTAACACTAGGAAATACTCCAACAATCTCCACATTGTTAAAATAAAAGGAAACACCATTGTCTTTACCGACAATCATGATTCTTAACCCAAAGAACCATCATCCTCAAAAGAGAATAAACCTACTCCACCATATGAGTAGAACACTTGGAATAAACCATTATAAGAATTTCCTTCGGCATATGTCGAAAAACTTTGCTGAAATTTATGGTGTAACCTTCTAGCTTTTGGCCCTCCTAGAAGTCAACAGCCATCGATATACTTTCACCACACACCCGCATCAATGCCAAACCAATGCATATGTAACATCATCACATCATTTCCATAGCAGTTGAACATGTCATAAGGATATGTATGCCCTTAATCACAAGGCGTCATATATCACGAAGTTAGTTTCTTCTTCGGAGTTATTTGCCAACCCCGTTCCACTTGGACAGTTCTTCTTTGTATGACCCGGTTTCCCACACTTCCAACAGATAACACCCTTGAAGTCCTTCTTCCTCCCCTTGCTAATAACCGCCATTGCTGAATTCTCCGTTGAAGTATGCCCTTCACTCACCAGTTCTCTCTTCGGAGAGAAGTTTTCCTGCGCCTTACCTCATCTTCAAGTTCCACTCCAATTGTCTCTAGTTCACAGATGATGCCATTAAGAGTACTCAAGCGATCTGAAATTTTCGTACCTTCATCCATCCGTAAGGTATGAAATTGCTTCTTCAGGTACAACCGATTCGAAATGCCCTTTGCTTGGTATAGAGCTTCCAAATTTTTCCACACTCCTTCGCACTCGAAATCCCATGTATATTTGCAAGAACGTTATTGGCCAAACATAGACGAATTGTGCTTGCCGCCCTTAGATCTAAATCCTCCCAGTCTTCATCACTCATACCACCTTTCTTGTCTGCATCTCCAACTAGAACTGGCCTTCCTTTCAGCACCTTGTGTACACCAGATTGTATCAACGCATTCTTGACTTGCACTTGCCACAAGCCAAAATTGATTCTTCAATCGAATTTCTCCACGTCAAACTTCATCGCACTTGAAGTTGCCTTGACGTACCGTTTCTCCACCACAATGAATAGTTGTCTCACAAGAGACACCCACCCGGATGTGGAAGATCAGACAACGCTGCAACCATAGAGCATACTCAGAATATCAAGAGCCTCAATCGAGCTCTGACCACTTGCTGGTAGAGGTGGCAAAATGGCGGGCGGGCCGGTCCGACCCAAGCCCACCGGGCTTTAGGTAATATGCGGGCTGGGCGGGCCGGCCCGAAATTCCATCGGACCTGAAAAATCGAAGCCCAGCCCAGCCTTGCACGAGCCATCGGGCTTTCGGGCTAAGCCCGCCCGTGACTAATAAGACATTGTTAAGTATCCTAATAGAGGCTGTAATCTAACTTTGGAAAAAATATTTAATGGGACAGTTATAAGTGTCCTATAAATGTTAAAAAAAATTAAGACATAATGTTTATAGTGAGTATAAAACACACCACCTCTAAAATAGAAGACTAATGCACCAACCACTACACTACATTAATAATATTGTACATAAATTATATAAAATAGTATAGATATATAGTAAAAATCGGGCAGACTTTTTGACCCGAAAACCCCGGGCTTTTTAGCCCCAAAGCCCGGCAAGCCCAACGAGCTCAGTGGGAGGGCTTTTTAGGCTCAATTTTTTCGGGCCACCAATATCCTAGCCCAACCCGACCCTAACCCCGGGTACCCCGGGCCGGCCCATCGGGCTGGGCCCATTTTGCCACCTCTACTTGCTGGGAAATCAATTCCTCATTCAATCCCGGGAGAAACAAAAAGAACAAGAAACAAGATGAAGAAAACAGACACAATCACCCACACAAGAATTTAACGTGGAAAACTCCAAATCCGGAGAAAAACCACGGTCCACAGGGAAAAATTCACTATATGATAAATTTCTACAATCACACAGTATTCCTCTTCCTCTCGGCCCACAACCCCTACACTATTACAAGCCTTTGAAAACCTCTCACCCCTCAAGAAATTTCTAACTAGAGTTAATCACAAGAGTAAGGAATTTCTAACTAGAGTTAATCACAAGACTATAGAGTAGTAATTGATGCAATTATATCAAAGATCCCATACCCTCTTAAATAGCCTAAGAGACTCCTCTTACTTTGATACATTCGATGTGGGACAAACCCCCTTTTATTTTAACACCAGAAAATACTCCAACAATGGCAAGACCTCTAATCTTACTATCTTATAATATATAATAACGGTTCCGACTTGCCGTAAATAGTAACCTTCATTTTCTGTTTAATCCCTATCTCTTCCTTTATTATATTGATGGATTATATTAATATAAAATTATTGATTATTGATTGTTTACTTTACAAAATTTGATAGCCATCTCATTTAATTATAAATAACGGTTCCGACTTGCCGTAAATAGTAACCTTCATTTTCCGTTTAATCCCTATCTCTTCCTTTATTATATTGATGGATCATATTAATATAAAATTATTGATTATTGATTGTTTACTTTACAAAATTCGATAGCCATCTCATTTAATTATGAAAGTGTTGCCTCGTCGGAAGCTGGTGCTGGGTTCAGTGTTAAGGTAACACACGAGCCCACACAGAGTAAAAACTAGCAGCGGAATAAAAGAACACGGGAGAGTAATTTTTGCTACAAGTTATAAGGTATAACTTGCAGCGGCCTTACGGCGAAACTCACTAAACTTGGAGAGTGACTACAAACAAGCTAATACCTTCACAACGATAAAGGCGTTAGCGAAACGAAACTCTCACTACTAAAAACTAACACTCACAAGACAAAGTTCTAAAGCTAAACTTGAAACAGTAAGTGTTGTGCAGACTGCTATCGTGACACCCTAGACAGCAGTCAGTAAACTCAGGTAATACTCTCTCTCAAAAACGTATCTTCTTCAGCCAAAACTTCAAGATACTTATAGTGGCTTCTCCAGCTTAGACTCTCAGCATGTGGAAGTCGTGGCTTGTTAGTTGAGGGAGTGGTGGCTGCAACCGATCGTGAGTTTTGATCCTTGAAAGCAGCAACGGCTCCCAACTACTCCACTCTCTCCTTCCTTTCTCAACAGCCAACTATCTCCACCTTTATAGGAACCACCTTCCAACAACTTTAGACTAGGTAATGCACCTGCACAAACACGTGAAGAATAGGCAAAACCTATTTAACAAAAATCCTTAATTTTAGGAGAGTTTTGTAGATTAAAACTCCAACAAATTATAAACTAGAATTTGTTAATCGTGTGATGCACGACAATAGTTATAGTAAAATAAAAGATAATTATAACTAAAATCAGATAAAAAAAAATAGTATTTGAATGTGAAACATAGAATATAAATTATAGGTAATATCGGTCGAAATCACGAACTACTGAGATCTTAACAAAAATATCATAGAATGTGATCTCATACATTACTAGATTTGATATTTTAAAACTCAATAATTCAAATGTTAATGGTAAATACAATTATTCAATAATGTTTATTTTCTATAAGTAATAAAATAAAACAAAATTTTATGTTTAAAATGTGTGTTTATGTACATTAAGATTTTACAATTATGCAAGTATTTTAAATATAATAATTAATAACATTATTATTAAATATTTATTTTATTGATATATTTATTTAATTTCAAAATTAATTTAATAAAATAATAAATTATTTCTTAATCAAGATTCAGCATAAAATTAAAATTATTTATGATAACTATGAGAAAAATAAAAAAGGATTTATGTATACATATATATAATTTGTTTCGGACCTTTAAATTGACATAATTTGTTCATTTTAAATCTAAATTTTACATAATGTATATCAAATTAAAGCTCGTGTCGGGATCTATATTTCAGGTTGCATGGTGCATATTCTTTTACATATAAGATCGAAAAAATTTTAGAAGAATGAAAATTTCAAAATAAAAATTAAAAAGAAGCATTGTTTCATTTTGTTCTATTTACAGAAAAATTAAAACTTCCCACTACCATAAGTGACGGAAACGTGTGTAATTAAGATGATTAAGTTAGTGAAATTTAGTTTTTTAAACAATATAATAATAAATCAATATCGACTCACTTCATTTTTGTTATTAAAAGTTTCACAAATTATGAATTCATAATAAAATTTTTAAAAAATATTCACATTACCCCATGCATCGTGCGGGTGGATTAGTTATAATTATGAAGTTAGGAATGTGCAATGTGACACTTTTGGTGATTGCAAGACTTGGCAAGCACGTTGTGAGAGCTAAAATATTGATCGGAAGTAATTTTGATGAGAAGGTGTTGATCTCTAGGATGTTACTAATTCCATCAGATCCATGACTTCCTTTCAAATGTGAACGAAGACAATTTCCTTTGATTTTTTCTTATGCCATGGCCACCAATAAGAGTTCAGGGCACTCTCTGTCGCACGTGAGCCTTTTTTTCTCAAGAAACCAATTTTCTCTCATATCCTATTTTATGTCGCCATTTCAAGGGTAAGTAGTCAAAATGGCTTGAAGATTTTAGTATATGATAAAGATGATAATAGCAAATCAACTACATTGAGTGTTGTCTACGAGGAGGTTTTTCAAAATCGTTAGACTTACTAATTTATATTTTCAATTATTTATTTAATACAAATTGATTATGAACTCAATTTTTTATTATTATTTAGTATCATAATACATATACTTTTAACTACTTATTTCATGCAATCTAGTACAAAATACACATTAACATATGAGAAATTTTTTAATAAAATATACACTACAAAAAAACGCGGCTTTAACGACGAAAAATTCCGTCGTTATAAATGCCGATTCCGTCGTTAAAATGACTTAACAACGGAATAACGACGGAAAGGACACCGTCGTCGTCGAAGTCGTCGTCTTCTAGGTAACGAAGGAAAGTTTTCGTCGTTAATATTTAATGACGGAATTAACGACGGAATATTCCGTCGTTAATATAATTAATATTAAAAAATAATTAAATTTAGCGACGGAATATTCCGTCGTTAAAAAATTGATATTAAAAAAAATAAAAAAAATATATTTTTTATTTTTTATTTTCGAAATTATATATTTAATTATTTATTATTATTATAATATTATTTTATTACTATAATATTATTTTATTTATTTAATTAATTAATTGTTTTTTCTTTATTTCAAGTATTGGAGAACTAAAATTTATAGGCACCAACTCAACCAAACATCCACAAGTTTTTCGATTTGGGATAACAAACTTAACGACGGAATAACGACGGATTTAACGGCGGAAATTTAAATAATTAAAAAAATAATTAATTAACTAATTAACGAAGGGATTAACTACGAAAAAATAAAAATAAAAATAAATTAATTAATTAACGATGGATTTAACGACGGAAAAATAAAAATAAAAATAAATTAATTAATTAACGACGGATTTAACGACGAAAAAAAAATTAACGACGAATTATTTTAATAATTAAAAATAATTAAGAATTAATTAATTAACGACGGATTTAACGATGGAAAAATAAAAATAAAAATAATTTAATTATTTAACGACGGAACTAACGACGGAATATTTATTAAATAATCAAAAATAAAAAAAAATGAAAATTCCGTCGCTAATCCGTCGCTAATTCCGTCGCTAATGAGATTCAAAAATTCCTTCGCTATATCCGTCGCTAAGGCCGCCCCATTAACGACGGAACACCGTCAGTCGTTAAATTCCGTCGTTAATGGCGTGTTTTCTTGTAGTGGAAGTACATTTTATTCCTATCTAATTTCATTCATGCATACCAGTCACTCCCTAAATATTAGATCATGCAAATTCTAAGATTGACTAGTTAACAAAAAATAGCAAGACAAGAATTAATAAGCGGCATGAAATTTTATAGATAAAACCGTGTTTTGACAATCACAACGAACAACTTGAATCTGGATCTTCAATCTCGCAGATATCTTGAAAGCTTAAAAGCAATTAAATCTAAAACTAATGTAATTTCTAAGAATATAAAGTTGGGAACCCTAAAACAATGTATCAAGAGGGTGTTTATAGTTGTAAAAATTATTACAAAGTATAACCAAACTTGGAAAGAAAAAGGCCAAAAATTAACCCTCATTCTCCCGCAATCCGTCTTCTCCTCGTGACCTTTTGCGAGCTGCCTCTCGATCGTGCCAGGGAACCACCTATCGACCTTGTTAGCGAGCTAAGGTCCCGAGTTTGGACAAGTTTGTCACATCTATGAATTTGGTCGAAAGCCTATATGGAAACACATAAAATAGCCCAAGCTTAACATCTCTCGACATTTTGACAATAGAAGCTCAAATACGCACAAACCACAATCAAAACAATATTAAATGTCAATCAATATCGTGGTAAAATACAAGTTTGTCAGGGTCATGTTTTGGAAGTAGGCGACAACCAATTGGCTAGTGGCCGATCTTATTTTTGTCATAACCCATATTATTTTTTGAGTTGGTTAGTTCTTCGAAAATATAACCACATTTGATTATCGTACTACATGACATTTTAATTCTCGAACAAATTAAATAATTGAGTTGCTACACGCAATCTAAGGCCCTCGTTCCTCCGTCTGAAGATTTGGATTTATATCCCGAGTTCAACCAAATATATCTATTGAGTAATTTGATCATGTTAATTGAGTAAGCTTCCTCAAAGCAATTTTTTTTACGCGGTGTTATGGAATAATCAACACCACTTCATACATGGTGGTCGTCGAGAGCTTTCTAACAATAATTATACGGAGATATTGTTGTATAGAATATGGTCGTCGAGATATTATTTAAGAAACTTAACAATACGAGTACTAATAGAAGGGTATCGTCGAGAGCTTTCTAACAATAGTTTCATATTGTTAATCGAATTTCGAATAATCATGTTATTATCCAACAAAGACTTATATCAAATTCTAAAATTTTGTAACTTCATGTATTTTTTTTAATCAAAAAAATACTTTTAATTAAAAATCAAAATTTGACTAAAGGGTGTGACGATTTTTAGTTGATAGGGATGCTTTGTGGGCTAGGGTGGTGAGGTCTCGTCACGGGGAGGTGTCCTGGGACGAAGAGGGATTCAGTTTAGAAGGATACAGAGCTAGGAGAGCTGGATGGTGGAATAGTATTTTGAAATTAAGTCGGGGGGCGGCTAGGAAGGGGCTGCGAGATAACTTTTCATGATTAAATTGGGGGAGGGAGATAGACTGTTACTTTGGCATCACGTGTGGGTTGGGGACCTGAGTCTTAAGGTGTCTTTTCCGATATTGTTTCGCCTGAGTTCTAATCAAGAGGGTACTATCAAAAGTATGGGCAATTGGGTTTAGGGGAAGTGGGTGCGGTCGGTGGGGTAGACTAGGAGATTGCTTGATCGGGAAAAAGAAGTTGCTAATCACCTTTTGGATATTTTAAATGGTGTGTCTTTGTTAACAGGTGTTGGAAATGAATGGAGGTGGAAGGCGTCTGCAAACGGTGTATATTCCACTAAGTCGGCTTATTACGTGCCGAGTGCGGCAGCTCGCCCAACGATCAATGAATGTGGCGACAAGAACACATCTTATATTTGGAAAGGCCCAACTCCGTATAAAGCAATCATGACCAATTGGAGAGTTCTAAAGGGACGGATAGCGACAGGTGAAAATTTGGCAAGAAGGAACGTTAATATCTCGGTGGACTTTGTTGCGTGCAAGGACCGACCAGAATCGTTAGAGCATCTATTTCTTCTCTTGCAGTGAATCCAGAGCAATTTGGCAAGATATGATAAAGTGGCTGGGAGTTCAGTCGGTCTTACACGGTAACACGAAAGACCATTTTCTGCTTTTCATTAAGTTGGGGGCCAAAGCAGATAGAAAGCTCCTTATGGGAATTTGGATAGCCGTTGTGTGGTGTATTTGGAATTGGAGAAACGAGTGCAAATTCAACAATAACACCTTGGATAGATGCAAGATCGTCGCGGAGATTAAATCACGACTTTGGAGCTGGAAATTGGCCTATTCATGTAACAGACTTTAGGAGTTGGTTTTCATCGGTTTGTTTGTTTTCCTACTCCGCTTAGGCTCGTTTTCTTCTCCTCTCGCTCGTTCCTTGTATTTCGCTCTTTGTTGGTATCTCTAGTACCAATTCTTTTTATAAAATTTTCTTTCCCGATCAAAAAATAAAAATAAAAATAAAAATAAAAATTATAAGCAATTAATCTATATATATATAAAAGTGAAACCCACCAAAAAATATTTTCCCTCCAAAATAATATTTATTAGTTTAGTCAATTCTTTTAATAAAATATTTAATGCATTGATAATCATTAATTCAATAATTAATTAATCATCACATA
>JAYJMF010360394.1:0-10049 GCA_036873715.1 Salvia sclarea | reverse complement strand
CTTCTTCCATGAGCATGATGCCTATGAACTTGAGAACCGCATCGGAGTGATCCATTTCCTTCGACATCTCCCCCTCCAGCGACGAACACGATCCGTCACTTTGCCATGTCGGATTTTAAGAAAAAAATAAAAATTACAGCGTGTCATTCCGGCATGTTACGCCACTTTTTCGGAACCGAAAAATTGAAGCGGGGTACAATTAATACAAAATCAATAGTTTAGGATTTAAAAAATTATTTTCAATAGCTTAGGATATAATTGATAGTAACAAAATAGTTTGGGGTTTAAAGTGATAATTACCCTTCTAATTCCTAAACAACCAAATAACTATTGCTTTAATTGTGTTTTCAATAGTAATACTTTTATATGTAAAAGAATATATTTACTTAAATATAATTTTAAACTTACCATATATGAAATCCGGAACGTTATTACTCCCCCCATCCCATTCATAATGTGTTCGTTGTCAAACTATCCCAAAATAGATGCTAACTAAGAGGAACTAAAATACTTCATATTAATTTCTCTTCAATGCCATGCAATAATCATGCATAAAGTAATATGAATTAATTATAGCTACATTTGTGAAAGTGTATTAATATATTCAACACAATAATAATTATTTCTATTTATTTCTTAAAATAGAAAGTGCATTTTGATGGGAAAAAATTGGAGTTACTATTTTGGGAACGATTCCCTTTATATATATATAGATATAGATGCTTCAAAAAAAATGTTTGATTCAATAATCTCTTTTTCAACGAAAGATTTTATTCAATAATTTTTTAAGGATTTGATTCAATAATGAACAAGTAAATATTGTAACTTTTCATCTCGTGAGTTGAATTATATCATGAATAGTAAAACACCAATAAATAAAAAAACATAACATAAAAAATAAAAATTGGAAACTGGGAAGAGTAAGACCGAAGGCGGACCAATTTTTTTTTTTAAATTGTGCATGTGTTGGGAAGTGGGAAAATGTAGGGGAAATTTCGAGGTGATTTGAAGCTCTGCTCGGTTGTAATTTGTAAACCCCCTTTTGAGTTCCCATTTACTGAGTTCAGTTCATCACCACAAATTAGGGATTTTTGGCCGCAGCGATCATTATCTAAATCCTCCTCTGTTTGCAGATTAGGCGATGAAGAAATTGAAGAGCAGCGAGCCCCTGGATCGACTCAGCGAGCTGCCAGACTCGTTGATTTTCGACATTTTCGACTTCTTGCCGATGACTGAAGTTGTTAGAACAACGATTCTTTCCCACCGCTGGAGAAACCTCTGGAAAACCGCCCCCAACCTTAATTTCGGCGATAATTGTCTAGGCAATTGGGATAAAGTTCAGTTTTTTAACTTTGTTAATCAGGCTTTATTGCGCTGGAGAGGGGCTAGGGTTCTGAAATTCAAGGTTTGGTGTCCTGATCCTGGGAATTTATGGTTTTCTGATATCGATTTGTGGCTGCGTTTTGCAATTGGTAATGGCGTTGAAGATTTTTATCTTTGCTACCTTTCTCGAATTTGTGTTCCACAGTATGTGTATTCATGTTCATCACTCAAAAATTTGTGTTTGGATTGGTGTCGTTTGAAAATTGATGGGAATGTGGAGTGGAATCGGCTCCTGAGATTGTCGATTCTGGAATGTTTTGGGGTGACGCAGCTTGTGATTGAGCAGATATTGTGTGGGAGCCCTCTCTTGGAAGTCTTCACCTTGTCTCTTGAAACAGATGTGAGCTTGAGTTTCCGATCTACTAGTTTGAAAGAGCTGTCGATTTCTACGGATAAACGTTGTTGTAAATCGAAGTCTACAGAGCTAAGAATCTGGACCCCGAATCTTGAGACACTGGCGATTTCGGGAGGTGGATTTAGCAAGTATTTTCTGGAGAATGTCTCGTCTTTAACTCACGCAACTCTTGGTTTTCGTGGTCAAAATGGGAAAGATTCTCTTGGATTTCAATCCTGTGATGTTCTTCAATCCGTCCGACACGTTGAAAGACTCACATCATTGGTGGATTTGTTCGTCGAGGTTTGATTTCTTTGCAATTTCGTATTTGTCTCTTCTTTATTTGTTGACATCTAACTCATTTTTGACATCAGATGTTTGGAAATATTGGAACCAAGAGAATGCCACCATTGCTGAATGTCAAGTTCTTAAAGCTAAGTGGTAGTTTTGAATGCTACAAAATCATAGTAAGGCTTCTTAAGATTTTCCTAACATAAAGATGTTGATCCTTCAAGAGAAAAAGAAGGGTAAAAGTCATTCTACGAGCAACCTGAAGTTTAAGCCGTTTGTGACAGAGCTGAAGACAGTTGAGGTAATTTGGACGGGGCACGACTTCTCAATATTTCCATTGATAGAGGCTCTGTTGAAATACGCGGGCAAGCTAGAAAAGATGGTGTTCCGAGTCAAAGGTTCCAAGCCGCCATCAAATGCTCTGTTTTTGACATCACAAAAGCTCCGCAGAATGCGAAAATCCTCCCCAAATGCAGAGTTGATTTTCTGTGAATATTGATGTTGAAATAGGTTTTGTTGTAGATATCCTTGAAGCATTTTGCATCGATACTCTAAGCTTGGGGGCTCAATGTGTTCGAGCTTGGCTTCATTATGTTGTTTATGTGTTTTTTTCTGTGATGTAGTCGAACTCAATTTTGTTGGTTATGTGACTTACAAGTGTGAATTTTAGGAGAGTTAGATTGATTTTAATGCTGATATGAAGAGATCATGTTTAGTTTGGGCTTGTTTGTTGATCCTTGTTGTAGTGAAATATTGAATCAATGAATGTCTCTTCTTTATTTGTTAAGGAGTTCCCGATTGGCAGATTATTTATTTATTTATTCCCAACACTAAAAACAACCCTAAATCTAACCTAAATTCTAATTCGTCACTCCCATTCAACCCAGCCGCGCCCCTTTAAATCTATTTTCTGCGGAATTTTGTTACAAAAATATCACTTGTTTAAACTCGATTAGCGTTGATTCTCTTATGTTTACTGCCCTCTTCTGTTTCGATATTCTCTTGAGTTGAGTATGTAGGTTTTGTGAAATTATGGCCAAAACCGAAAATCGAAGTTTAAAAATTGGTTTGTTTCGGTTAGAAAGTTAAAAAACTTTGAGGCACATTTATGTTAGTCCGGCCGTAGGCCGACCCAATTAATATATAGATAACTTTGAGGCACATTTATGTTTTGTATTTGAGCTCGCTCCGAGTTCGCCTTCGGCTCCCCTCGCTCGACTCATGGTTTAAAATAGGAGCGGCAAACAATTGGCCTAACGCAAATATTTGTGAAAAACTTTTGATAATTCGGTTTTTGGTTCGGTTTTCAACTCTTTGCAGATTTGGTGATGAAGAAATCAGAAAACAATGATCGACTCAGTGAGTTGCCTGATTCGTTGATTTTCGACATTTTGGAGTTATTGCCGATGATTGATGTTGTTAGAACAACAATTCTCTCCCACCGCTGGAAAAACCTCTGGACCACAACCCCCAACCTTAATTTCGATGAGAATTGTCTAATCAGTTATGATAGAGATAAGTTTTGAAACTTTGTTAATCAGGCATTATTACGTTGGAGAGGGACTAGGGTTTTGATGTTCAAGGTTTCGCGTTATAATATTTCTAAGAATCCATCCGATGCTGATTTCGATTGGTGGGTGCGTTTTGCCATCGATAAGGCGTCGAAGACTTATTCTCTCATCGTCCATGGCGAAATTGTTTTCCACGGTGTTTGTATTCATGTCCATTGCTAAAAAAATTGTGGTTAGGCTTACTAATGTGCAGTGGAAACAACTCAAGAGTTTAACCATTGTTCAAGGTTTTGGGGGTGACTCAACGTGTGATTGACCAAATATTGTGTGGGAGCCCTCTTTTGGAAGTCCTCAGCTTGTCTCTTGTTCAAACAAAGAACTTGAGCTTAAACTGTCTATTTGTAAGAGTTTCCTTAAAATTATACATCAAACTATACTGAGCTAAGAATTTGGGCCCCAAATCTTCAGACACTCACAATTTCGAGATTTGCATATTGCAAGTATTTGCTTGAGAATGTCTCGTCTTTAACTCACGCAGCTCTTGATTTTTGTCGTCCGAAAGGGACAGATGATATTGCATTACCGTTTCGCTATCGTTTTTCATCCATCTTGTCGAGTTGGTGCATCAAGGTTATTTATATTTGATATGAAGAGATCATGTTACTCTTTTATGTCCACGTAAATTCTAACTCGTTTTTCATATCAGGCAACTGGAGCGTTAGGAACCAAGAGAATCTTCAAATGTCAAGTTCTTACATAGTAGGCCTTCTTCATATCTTCCCTAACATAAACAACCTAGTCCTTCAAGACACGTATGGCACAACCCGGCTTAGTGCTAAAATGACATATACAATCTAACCAATTGAATTATCATGAACAGCAGGGATCCGAGTCGACCCTCCCACCAGAATCACTTTGTCAATCTCCTTAATCGAAAGCTTCACATCATCTAATGCGGCTTGAACAGGCGTTTTAAGCCTGCAACAGATCAATTTCAGACCAACAATCACAAATTTTATACGTTACTCCCAAATGTGATTACGACAATCAAGGCCTCTACCTGTCCAGTAAATCGGAGCACAAGTCTTCGAATTTAGCTCGTATCAGCGTCGTATCAATATGTTTTGGACCATCCGGGGCCGCAGTGATGAAGGGCAAGCCGCCACGCGATAAAAACCCTCAATAAACTAGTAAAACATTACACAAAACGTGATGAGCAACAACTAAATACCTTATGTTAGTTTGAGTTAGAGATGAGAGCACGATCTTCGCCTTCTCAGCAGATTCAGTAAGCAGTGCCTGCTTGTTCTTGAGGAGATCGATCCCTTCGTCTTTCCTGAAGCTCATTGTGAATGTCTATTTAATATTATAAATTTATACTTTAGCACAAAAGTATTGATGAGAAACAAGTGATGACACTAATAACAACTGCCTAAGACGAGCTAAATTGCGCAAACTCAACAACCCATATCACATCTTCCAGCTAAGACCAGACTCAATTAAATCTCCACCTTGCTACAATTACACCATCTTAACATAGTGAATGTCCATCAACATCAAGCATCAAAATTAGCGCAAAAGCTTTGAAGAAAACAAGTGGCGATACTAATAACAATGGCATAACGCAAGCTAAAATCGCCAAAACTCACTACCAATATCATATCTTTCACCTAAAATCACCCCAAAAATCATCTCTTAGCAACAATCACACTTACAACATCAAGCAATAACCACAAAAACACAAGAAAAATTTCAACCATATCAAGAACCAGAAATCATCCTCAAAATTCACCTCTTACCTACAAATTACAGTCACAACATCAAGCAATGACCTCAATATATGTACCAGGTCTGTTTAAGTCATAATTATTGACTACACTTGCATACACAATATATGAGGATAATGAAGATATAGGGGGAAATAAATAACTCCATGGCAGCACTAATTCCATACTCAGTGGCGGACGCAGAAAAAAATATTGGCAGAGGCTCCACTGTTTTTATATTTATATTATCATTTTCTTCTTCCTCTCTTTAAACCTCTTTTTGCAACAATCGTTTTTTTCTCATACACAATAGTCATTTTTCTTCTTCTTTTTGCAATTTCACCCCCTCTTCATGCATCCTCCAATTTCCAATTATTGCTCTTCAATAACATCGATTTAGTGGGGGCCGAAAATAATTTTTAACAATTTCGACAAATTTTGCAGTAGAAAAAACTAAAAAAATAAAGTTTGGTGGGGGCTTAAGCCCCTCCCCGACCTTCTTGTATCCGCCTATGTCCATACTACTCATTGGCAATTTAATAGAAATACATACCTCGGTCCCCATGGAACGACTGGACTGGCAGCTTTTCAGTATACGTTAAATCTTTTGAAACCTGAGAGTCATTTAAATAGAGGAATGAAGATCATATGCTATCAACATGTTTTATGCCGATTTTAGATCTAAATACATATTATTAAGTTGAAGTGCATTCAAGCTAATTTAAAAGTAATTTGTTTCCCATCTACACCAATCTTAATGATTTTTTAGTGTTGAATTTGGAAAATGGATAGCCCTAACCAGACTACTGACTTTCGGGAAGCGATTCATAGACAATTGCATTTTGCAATAATTGCAAAATCAAGCTTATTATCTTCACACACATCATAAAAAACCTATTTACATATTTGATTTCATAATTCACCAAAATACAAACACTATATATCATTTGAAACATCTCAGCAGAATCTAATAGTTAACACAATTAAAATTAATTGCATGATATCAAAAAAGAAGACAGAGAATGGAGGAGAGAGATTACCTAAATAAATTGCAAATGATACTCTATAACGAATCGAATCAAATCAATTGCAGCAGAACTCCTTTTGTCATCTTCGTCGCAGATTGAAACTGAAATCAAGGATTCAAGCAGCTTAGAACTAAAATTAGCCGCAAAAAATGTTGAAACTAGGGTAGATCGGGAACGAGAGGCGACTTAGCGAAAAGAGTGAGAAATCGTCAATTACATTTGAGTAAACTGGAAAGAAGAAGAAGAAGAAAATTAGTTGATTGCCTTTTCCATTTTTTTGGAGTTCTAAGCGCAGCCCCTTTGTTCTTCCCTTTTCTCCAACCGATTTCTTCTTTTCACTTTCCTTTTCTCTTCAAGACTTTTAGTCAACCGCTTTCTTTTCTTTCTTTATTGCCCCCATTCTTTTCTTTCTAGAAATATGGGAGTTAAAAGTTAGGAAATTAAATTTCCTCACATAAAGTATATAATTATTACAATAGTTTGTTACATATATAGTACTCATATATTTTTTTGTAGTGACCTCTCCATATCGTTTTCTGCTAAGTTTGTTTTAGATATTCGTTGAAATATTTTGCAATTGTAACATTGTGATTTTTATTCATTTTGTTGCCAATTGTGGATTGAGTTGATGTTCTACTTTTCATTTATAGCATAGTTGTTAAGTTTTTTCTGTGACAGTCTCAACAGTTATTCTCTTAATTCACTTGTGACATAAATGATCAGAAATCGAGCTTCCGATCTAGTAGCTTAATTAAAAGAGCTGTCAATTGATAATAGTATAGGAAATTATACAGAGCTAAGAATCTGGACTCCAAATCTGGAAACACTGATAATTTTGGGATTGCCATAAAGCAAGTATATGCTGGAGAGTCAATGTCTAGTCTTTAACTCGTGAAACTCTTGGTTTTGATTGTGTAAAATGGAATATTAAAGCGCCACTTCTTCACTTCTTCCATACCTCCAACAAGTTGAAAGACTCACATTATTGCATTGGTGCATCAAGGTTCGGTTTCTTTATGCAGGATCGTAGAGCTAGGATTTAGTTTTGTGTTTGGTTGAGATAATGGTGCTGCAAGTTTCTGTTCTTGGGAACAATTTTGGAGATGAGTTTTTAGAGAGAAAATGGAACGGCTGATTTCTTGACGATAGAAAGGATAAATTCAACTCACAAAAAGACTCTTCATCTCTACTACATAAAGATGATAATAACTCTCCTAGGAAATGAAGAAGCATGCTAGACAACTAATAATGACCCTTTAAAAGACTCTTTGAATAAATAAAAACAAATTAAAATCTGCTGCACATTAACTACAAATTTCACCAGATTCACTATCTTTCTAGTCCCCTACAAGACCATTGCATTAATTACAATATGAATGTCACTGTATGATCAACCCAAGAATATCCATTACTTCTAATATATATAGATCGAATGTTTAGTGATGGCATCTCAATTTGAGAACCGATATAATTTAATACAGAGATAATAGATTGAACTAGTTATAGGCTGATTTTTAGGAGTAGGAAAAAGAAATTTCAGCTATAGCTGTAAGAAATACGATATTCTACAATATGTTAATTATATATCATCGCACGATCTATTACTTAAATAGATAATAACACGTGGAAAATCCTAGAGTTTAGAAATTTCAAAACTTATGGTGTATATTTTTCATATATAACTTTTAAATCTTCAATAATTAATATTATCACATGTTTATTATTCACAAATGTAATAAAAGATGTCCCAAATGCAATAGAAGATTCAAACATGATATTCTAGCTTTTTTTGGGTGTTAAATATCGCACTTGACTTTAAAAACACATAGTCGATTAGGCACAAAAGCGTCATTAATAGTGTAATAATTTTTAAACTGTTACACGATCATGGATGTCACGGTACCAGAGTGACTATCATTTAATGTTTTTTTATAACAAAGGCTAATTTCCTTTTTGTTCTATCAAATAAGCCCGTCTTAAAGCGGGGCACAATGAGATAAAGTCTTTTTCAAAGATAAATTGGATATTTTGTCCATAGATAAAAAAATTCTTGAAATAAGCTTTTTTTTGGACTTCAAAAGTCTTAAATATCCTTTTCTTTTTTTAAAAAAAAAATCGTGTCAATCACATGGTTTCATCCAGAAATTAAAACATGGCTACACGGTCTAAAATAAGTGAAACCATATTATATATGGTGCTATTTTCGGTGGAACCGTATATCTGTGCAATTGACCCGATTTCCCCGAATAAAAACGTGTAATCTGTAACCGTGTAAGGTTAATAACAAACCTCGACACATCCAAATTGAGCTGCAGTGTGAAGAGCCGTATTGCCGGCGTGATCCTTGACCGATAGAACCGAGGCGATCTTATCCCTCCTTCTGAGCCAATCGACCAGCACGCACACAGCCTCACATCGCCCATTCTCCAAAGCTACATGAACAATTGTCTGGTTATAGTTGTTGACGTCGGCGACAGACTCGGGTCATAAGACTGAGGTCATCGTCGTTGTCGGGTCTGGGCGCCTTGGCCGCGCACTGCATGAGCGGCGACATGCCCCTCCTGCCCTTCACCCGCACCAGCTGCTTGTCGAATTTCGCCATCCGCCTCGCCGTCTCTCTTTGTCCTTTCTCTATGGCCAGGTGGAGGGGGCTCCAGCCCTCGCTGTCCAGCTTCCTCCCCAGGGACGGCATCAGGTTCAGGATCTCCACCGCCACCGCCGTGTTCCCCGCTGCCGCCGCCTTGTGCAGCGGACTTTCCCTCATCTCCTCCATCTCCTTCCATTTTTCTGCGTGCTTGTTTATTGATTTGTATATTTTAGGGATGCAGCAACCGCACTCACCCCTACATATCTCTATTACATTTGGAGCTAAACTTTCGCCCTCCGCACTACTCATACTTACTCTATTTTTATTTATTTTTTAATATTTCTTAGTACTTTTTTTAGGATATAGTAATGTATTCAAATTTATCTACTATTTATATACATAAAATTCGATCCATTGTACACGTAAATTGTGGTTATATGGTAACTATGCGAAGCAAGGTATTACGCAATTGACTGCCAATTAAGGAAATTATGATTCCCTCGATATTCTTGAGTACGCAGAACTTTCTTATTATTATTCATACCTTTCTTCACGTCCTTCTATTAATTTATCCAAAAGGATGTCGATACTTAAGCCCAGATGGTTTGTACAACATATATTTTGGGATGAGATCTAATGTATCACATTTGGTGCACCACTCCATGTACCATGTTCGTTTTTCTTTATTTTTTAAATATTTTTTTGTCAATTTCAATTATGTGGTTTAGTTTAATTATATAATTATTAATAACATCAATTTAAGATTTAATCTAAAATGAGTAAATAATGTCACACGTGACTTTGTTTAATAGACTTTATGAATGATATCCAATCAAATAAGCAGCTTAGATTAAATATTACTATAGAATCTATTGGTTTTGTGCACAGCTAGAAAAGGAAGGCAGCTGCTTTATTAGTTTCACCTGTGCGCAAATACCTTACTTCTTCAGTGTTTATATATAGATAAGAGAGCGTTGGTTATTCCCTGGCTTTTGCTTTACAGAATATCAAATAAGCTTTGTATTAAACGTGTAATGCATGGGCATAAACGGATTAAGCAACATACGTGGCTCTTTATAAATCAAAGGCCCGAAAATTTTATACGGATTCGTGGGTATACGTATACCTCCTGCAGAGGTGGTATACGTA
>JAYJMF010360383.1:0-10051 GCA_036873715.1 Salvia sclarea | reverse complement strand
CTTGATATTGCAACATACAATTGTCCATGGCTGAATACGGGTTTCGGTAGGTATAGACCTACCCTAGAAAGTGACTGACCCTGACTCTTGTTTATAGTCATTGCAAAGCAAACACTCAAAGGGAACTAACTGCCTCCTTTGAAATCGAATCGAAAATTTAGTGAAATTTTATGGACTCAAAATCATTATGGCATAGCAAACTTCTCCCCCAACCTTGTCCCAAATATATGTTTGGCTTCAATTACGCGATCCCCAAATTTAATTACAATCATCCGAATGTCATTACACATCTCGTTGGACGGATCGATATTTCTCAGCAGCATGATGCAACCTTCCTTCGATTTAATCTCATGGCATAAATTTCAACATGGTATTGGTACTATCAATTTCTTTTCAAATTGATATGTGTTAATTAATTTATTCTCTGACGACCGAAAGATATGCATGTTATCGTGTTGTAGACTTGTAGTTATTTTATGTGAAATGACGAAAGAACATAAATAGAATAAATTAGATAGCTATTTTCCATAAATTTTATCAGACAGTCCAATACTGAAAGTTCGCATTATTCACACGCGTAAAGGCCAACATAAACTATTTGGGAAATTTGGTGAAATTGGTAGCTGTTTTTCGTTTCTTTAGGGAAAGGCATATGATATAATGGATCAAACTTAAAATTCATGCATACGTGATACGTATACTTACTTTAAAAATTATAGGGTTCAATCATCTGTTTAATTAATAGATTAGTTCATTAGCGTAAACTGCTAATTCGCATTGCGATGGGATTATATTTTCAAGTAGCAAACATTTATTTTTATTAATATACTTGTGTTATTGAATAATAGTCTGGAGTCTTAAATAATAGCCACAAAAGGAAGGTTAAACATATATGCGGGGTTTTTTCTTCTACTGAATTTCGAACAATATTTCTAATTGAATTATTTTTAACTACAAATCGATATTTTTCACTAAGGGTACATTATTCTATGTTGTAAATTTATAGATCATAAGAAAATGATGGATAAGAAAAAAATTGGAAAACTTAATTTGTGAGACGATTCACACCCATTTTAACTATTTTATTTTCTCTAAAATTTAAAAAAGAAATAGTGAAAATTAAATATTGTCATATCAAATCCCAATGGTAATGTTATTTATAATTGGAACGCAAATGAGGAAAAAAAGAATGTGATAGGAAAATTTTCCATCCTAATTATGATTCTTTACTCCACATAACATATGAAAATGATATAGTAAAATGTGGAAAAAAATATTTCCATCAGTTTCCATCAAAGAGAATAATTTTTAGTGTATGGTGTTAAATTTGCAAACCATTATTATCCTGTCAAATAATCAATATATATGCCCCTAGAAAAGTTGTTGAAACCTAGCTAGCTATGACAGGTAATTGCAAACCAGCTTATTTTAGTCAATTGTGTTTAGCAACTAATTCTAACCAATGTTATTTAATAACGTATGTTTATTGCAATGGCCACCAACAATAAATAAATTATAAAAACACGGCACTGGTTGATATGATAAAAAAGGAAAATTTATTGAGATAATAACTAAAAGAAAAATGTAGAATTTATATTTGTACATTAAAAAACAGAAAAAGTTACATTATAACATAGACTTAACTTAATTATGAGTTTGATCTGAAGCGCGACCTGCCTCACCATAAGATGATTTTACCCAAATTTTGATACACTTTCTATTAACTTTTTTTAAGTGGTAACCCTCTTCGCGAAAATATAATTAAATAGATCCCTGCCAATATTTAATATTCCTGTATAATTACATGAGTGAAAAGCCAGTAATTTATTTTTAAAAATGCCCCAAAAAGTAATTGGCCATTTAACCAATAAAAAGGCAAGAAGTGAGCATCAAATAATTATGAGCTTGTGAGTTGGAAAGTTACATATATAACATAACAATAATGTTTGAATTCCCATGAAAGTAATGCACAAGCTTAAAAAGATATATTATATATATTATGGACTAGATTAGAATATACTAAATATATGGGCTTTAATTAGATTAAAGCGGACTTATTAATATAAGCTCATAAGCCTAGGGTTTATAAATAAGACTTATATTATTCTAGTCAGACACGAGAAACACAATTATTGACACGCCGTAAATTCAATTGGAGATTTCCCTGGCTTTCTCCAATTGAAGTCTGTACCGTGGATTGTCCTGCATCGGATTGGAGTACACGTGGATACCATAGTAGTGGATTCAATTGTTGCAGGATTCGCGAGTGGAATCTTTGCAATCGGTAAGGTTTTTCTGTCTAACGTGTTAATTGGCTCTCTGCATAATCAATTGCAAGTCTAGATCTATTCTTGACTGTTTTATTCCGTTACGTATCATTAGATGATGTCAAGAATTTCTAACAAAGCTGAGAGGCGTTTGTAAAGAAGAAGAAGCAGCAGCAGCAGCGTCGATCAGCTTTAAAAGTTGGAAAGAAAATGCCATAAACAACATCAACAAACGAAATAGATCGATCAACAACTTTCATGCGCTACCTAGCTAGCTGTTTCTCACACTATTAATTAATTAACTAAGTAACTAATATTATATATTCCGTGTGTGTCTCGCAAGTCTTCACTCGTGGAAAAAGAAAAACAAAGGTAAAAAGTGGAAATTCTTGTCACCCTCTTCAAGCAAGGCTTTATGAATTGGATGCGATGTTGCAATTGTCTCTTTAATTCAGTTTATGGTGCGTGTGATGCTACAAGCAAGTATCATTATTTATTCTATCAATGTGCTTTAATTTATACTATGGAATGAATAGTAGAGTTTTGTTAGTTGGAGAGGGCATTTAGAGATTTAACCATGATTGTTCACCTACATAAAAGCGATTATAAATATCACTAATTAGCTACAAGGCCTTCATCATCTTCATTGAAATTTACATATATAGAGAGATTATTGTGTGTGTCCTACACCTTCATTAAAAAGCTATTTATTGATTAGTTTGTTTATGAGTTATAATTCGGGTGATATTTCAATGTCGCATGTTTAATTTGCTGAATTTGAATGGTGATGTGATATAAGATTAATTTGACATAATTTGCAAGTTGTATATCATGTACACATGTCGAAATAACCTACTTTTTTTCTATCAATATCAAATTTACTCAATAAATAAAAAAATATAATTAATTTCATAGTCAATAAATTCAAATGTTTTCAGCAGAGAAAAAACATAATTGGCAAGTGAAGGCCCCATTCTATGAATTATAAAGTCCGACTCCGAGGAGGTGCACCGTCTGCGAATGATCTTAGCTCAGGAACGTTTTGTACTTATTGGGCATCATAAATTACTTGGATTAAATTAACGTCGGCTTCTATTATCGAAAAAAAATGTTTTTCTATTAACGTCAACTTATATATATATAGGGGTGGGTTATGGTGAAAAATTACTTAGTGTAGGAATATAGGAAAAATTATGTTTGTCTAGCACATCTTTCATATGTTTGTAGCACCATTAGTATTACTAGTTAGCACAAATTTTAAATATATGAGTTTAACACATATTTCATATTTCGTAGTACGAATTCTCTAGCACAAACAACACAAACACTTAGCACAAATAACACAAACATCTAGCACAACCTTTGCGTAGCATACATAATACAAATACTTAGCACAACTGAAAATTAAATCTCAGCCATTGATCTAACTCAATGGAAGGTGTATATGGGTGCATTAGATTGAGAATGCCTCATTTCAGTGAGAATTGAGTTATATGAACAAGGGTACAAAATCTATGAACAAGCGCATAAAATCATACGAATAAGGGAAAATCGAAATAAAAATAATAAAAATTTTGTCTCCTCCAGGATTCGAACCTGGTTGTTTTCTCCGGAAATCTCTTGTTCATGAAATACGTAATCTATATTTGTGCGTACGTAATTCGTATTTGTTTTATTTAAAAACAATCTTAACCGTTTTAGATGTAGATATTTGAAGGGCCAAAATTCAATCTCAATTCTCACCACATTTAATCTAACTCACTCTAACCTATCCCCAGATGTATATACATATATACATATATATATTGTCACCAAATACATATGAGGCGTATAACCGATAAAGGAGCTAAAGATAGGAAATAATTAAATGTAGAGAGTATGATATATATTAATGTATGTAGGTGATAGAAGGAGACAAATAATGAATGATAGTATTAAATAAAATAGGTGTAGGAGTGTTGTCACACTAGCAAAATATATGGGAATGGAGCGTGAAAGCAAATATGGCGATGATGGAGGAACGTCCGTGACGCCAAATTCACGTATTAATTCCCCTTAATTTACGCCAATATTCCTCTCCTCTTTATTTACCAAAATCACGCACTCTTATTACTAATTAGTAGTATTAGTCAACTTTATAATTTCCTTTTTCACCTAAAATCTCTCCTTATAATGATGCATGAAAACAGAGAGTTTTTATTTACTATTAATACCAACTCTTACAACAGTAGTATTTACGATTGTCAAATACAGTAACAAATGTAAAGCTAGAAAGCGTGTGGGATCCTCTGTCCCCAATTCCTCGTTTGCCACTACGAATTTCGATAGTTTTGATTACTTTTTTTTTGTATAATAAAAATTTATTATTACATAATATATCATGACTAATATTTATAGCAAAAAAATGGAATTTTAAAAATTCATATATATACCATGATTTTGGAATATTTAGGTTAAAAATATATTCCAAGATCATGGTATATGGTTATTTAAAATTCTATTTTTTGCTATAAATATTAGTCATGATATATTATATAATAATAAATTTTAATTTTAATTTTTTTTGTTAAAACTATCGAAATTCGTAGTAACACACGGTGACACACGAAGAATTTGAGACAGAGGATCCTATCCAGCTAGATTGATAAATTCGAGCATCGCAGCATCCACTATGAATATAAGCTTTCAAAAAATAAGTTCTCACCCCATTTCATTTTTTTCAATTTCTAATTTTGTTCAAAGCAATAATTAGTTATCAAAATATTTTTTATTATGATTTGATATTTTCAATATATACTTTTTTATTTCATTTTTTTAATTTTCTAGTTTATAAGCTCAATTAACTAAATATTTTATCAAATTTATGAACTCTTGAGAGATTGCACCTTATAAGTTCATAAACAACTTATAAATTAATGGAACTTATAAGATAACTCTTTAAAATAAGTTGAGTCAAATCACTCCCTAAATTGGACTTCTGCCTAAACCGCGGGTCCTACAAAGGACTTGTAAAATTCCCTTTTGAATTGAGCACAAAAAGTCCTCAAATAAATACAACTCAAGCCACATGAAGAATTAATTTTCCGTGTATTTTTGGGAAACAATTCTTTTGACTAATTTGCCTCTCGCATAATAAATTAGTTTTAAGGATGCAACATTAATATAATGTGTATTGATATTTGCATTAAAAGACAAATAAGATCCTTTATCGTCCATTTGTGTACATCTTTTATGACACGTTTAGATGAATGATGTATATCGATCGTCCAACTATACAATAAAAGATGTCACGCAAGAATACAATAGATGATTTAAATAAGAATAAATCTATGCAGACACATTGTGGGTGACCATAAATTGCTTCAATAGTAAAAAAAAAAAGGTTCATTTAAACTTTTTGGATTGAAATAAAAATGAATTGATTGATTTTATCATAAATATAAGTCAATTATTATTAATAATTAATAAATAATAGATTTAGTTTTTATTTAGCTTTATAAATTCCATAATATGATTATAATCTAACTAACGTTCTGGTTTTCATTTAGCTATGCAAATTCAAGAATATGATTTTTAATTTGACATTCAAGTCAGGAAATAACAATTATTAGAGTATAAATTTGATCTAAATTTTAAAATAGATTAATGTTATTTAATATTTAATATTTAAAAATACTAATTATTCCTTTGCGTGGGTGACCATAATGCGACTGCTTAGCACCATTCTTTAAATAATTCCCTAACACCTGCATGTATCTACACTTGTGAATTAATTCACATGAGATTTTGGAGCAATAATGAGACCATGAAGCTATTGAGCTTTTTCAGAACCTTGTATTAAATTTTGTTTTTTCTTTTGCCATCTTTAATTCTTGGATATATAAATTTTGTTTCTTTCCCCTCACAAAATAATGTGCCCGTGACTCGTTTCGTTTCCATCTCTCTGTCTCTCTCAACTACTAACGACCTCTCTCTAACTGCCTTATTCTATATAAAGTGGCCTCACACCAATAACTCTTCTCATCAAATCACTCTTTACTATACAATAACAAAAAAAAAATGTTTTCATTTGCTAAACATAGCCTCAATATCCAACTCTTGTGCTCAACTCTCTGCTTTCTCTTATCATCTTCCTCTGCATTCACTGCACAAGATTACTCCGATGCACTCGAAAAATCGATCCTCTTCTTCGAGGGGCAGCGCTCCGGCAAGCTCCCCGCCGGCCAGCGCCTGACGTGGCGGGGCGACTCCGCCCTCTCCGATGGCTCCGGTTACCATGTAATTAAAACAACACATATGTATAGACTAGTTTTGTTTAATCGCTCGAGAAATGACTCAGTTTGGTTTTCAGGTGGATCTTGTTGGAGGTTACTACGACGCGGGGGACAACCTGAAGTTCGGCCTGCCAATGGCTTTCTCCACCACACTACTCGCTTGGAGCGTCATCGAGTTTGGCACTTCCATGAGGGACCAACTCGACCATGCTCGTGACGCAGTGCGTTGGGGGGCCGACTATCTACTCAAGGCCGCCACGGCTACCCCGGACACCTTGTACGTCCAGGTAAGAAGCCCAACACCCCCCCCCCCCCAAAAAAAATAAAAGCCTTTTAAAAAATTTGTAAAAGTAAATTTAAAGGCCGCATCACGGAGGGCTCGACCTGTCTCCTATAGTTTGCTTTGTAATAACTAAAAATCAACATGTACCGTTGATCTTTGTGTGGAACAGGTGGGAGACCCCAACAACGACCACAAGTGCTGGGAGAGACCCGAGGATATGGACACATCACGCAATGTGTACAAAGTGACCCCACAAAATCCAGGATCGGATGTAGCGGCGGAGACTGCTGCAGCATTGGCGGCTGCTTCCATCGTCTTTAGAGACTCAGATCCTTCGTATTCTAATAACTTGCTCAGGACTGCGATGGAGGTTTTTGATTTTGCTGACAGGTATAAGGGGAGTTACAGCGACTCTCTGAGTTCAGTGGTGTGTCCATTTTACTGCTCCTACTCTGGATACCATGTAAGAATTAACGTTATTGCATTAATTTCACAATGCAGATGCTTTATACGTTCGGTGCAGTGTTTTCATGTGTGAATTTTGTGTAGGATGAGCTATTGTGGGGAGCATCGTGGCTTCGTAGAGCTTCGGCAAACCAATCATATATGTCTTACATTCAGTCAAACGGCCACACGCTTGGAGCTGACGAAGATGTCTATTCTTTTAGTTGGGATGATAAGCGAGCTGGGACCAAGATTCTGCTCTCTCAGGTATAGTTGAATAATACCAAGATTGCCCTTATTGTATATAAAAAACATAAAAGTCCATATAAAAAAGACGAAAAACAGTTTTGGTGAACCTTTTTTGGATTGAAGGTTCATAAGAATAATCATTTAAATGGATGATTGGATCTGGGGCCGAGTTATTTATCACCGACTCAATCATTCAAACCAAATAAGTGTCAAATCATATAAAAAAAAATCCTTAAAATTTATACTATGATACTTATATAAGTGATTTTTCTTATGCTAATTAATCAGGTGTTCTTGGAGAAGAATATTCAAGATTTTCATCTGTACAAGTCACATTCAGACAATTATATATGCTCCCTCATTCCAGGGTCACCTAATTTCCAGGCTCAATACACCCCAGGTGAGATTTAATTTAACATATTTGTAAAACATTAATTTACCCGAACTTAAACCGGACCGGATATTTTGGTTCGGTTTCGGTTTAAAATCGAATAACCGAAATGTAGATAAATATTAATTCCTAAATGAAGATATAATAATTTGAATTCAATTTTTATACTCCTTTTTTAAATATAATCTTGTAAAGTAAAGTAATTTTTAATTTTTATTGAATTCATTTTGATCAATAAATTATAAAATATGAATATTATATATAATATATTTAAAATATATCTATAATATTATTAATTCGGTTCGGTTTTCGGTTATTCGGTATTTTCACCTCTAAAACCGAAACCGATCCTGAACCGAAATACCTAAATTTCTAAAATTAAAAAATCGAAAGTAAACCGAACATAAAAGTAGCCGAAACCAAATTTATATTTCGGTTCGATTCGGTTTGGCTCGTTTTTTCCGTTATAACCGAATATTGCTCACCCGATTGCAGGGGGCCTTTTCTACAAACAAAGCGGAAGCAATCTCCAATACGTGACCACATCAAGCTTCCTCCTACTCACATACGCCAAATACCTAAAGACCCACGGCGGAGGCGGCGCCGCCTGCGGCGGCTTAACCGTGAGCGCGGACAAGCTGGTGGCGGTGGCGAAGAAGCAGGTGGACTACATATTGGGGCAGAATCCGGCGCAGATTTCGTACATGGTGGGCTTCGGCGGGAGGTACCCGCGGCGCGTGCACCACAGAGGCTCCTCCTTGCCGTCCGTGCACGCGCGGCCGGGCCGCATCGGCTGCGGCGACGGCTTCCGCTACCTCTACTCCGCCGACGCCAACCCCAACATTCTCGTCGGCGCGGTCGTCGGCGGCCCCGACGATCGCGACGGATTTGCCGATGATAGGAACAATTATCAGCAGTCGGAGCCGGCGACTTATATCAATGCTCCGTTTGTCGGAGCTCTCGCTTTCTTTTCTCGTCAATGAATATATATTCACGAATCAATATATATTATCATGTTTAACTAATTGAGACGTTTATGAGCACTAATTTTATTTAAGTCATATTATTTTTTATATTTCTAATAACTAAGAAAACATTATTGACATCATTAATTTTATAAATTACACAAAAATCAAACACCAATTTGTCATTTTTCTCTACAAATCAAGTTTTTATTCACATAAGAATTATAATTTTAAAAAACTATATACTATAATTTTGGAATATTTGATTATAAAAATACTTATTTTGGTTGGTTATTCAGAAAATGTGGTATATAATTTTTAAAAATTCTAATTTTTTGCTATAAATGTTAATCATGATGTATTATGACATAATAAAATTTTATTTTATAATAAACATTATTAAAAAGTATTAAAATATTCTTAGTGGCACACGAAAATTGTGGGATAGAGGATCTCATCTCATTAAGGACGAATGAGATCTTTGTGCCAAATTCTCCGTGTGCCACTATCAATTTCACCATCTTTAATAAAAAAAGTTTGTAAAATAAAAATTTATTATCGTATAATATATCATAATTAATATTTATAATAAAAAGTTAGTTTTTTAAAAAAATTATTTACCATGATTTTGGAATAATCAACCAAAATAAGTATTATCTTAACCTAAATATTCCAAAGTCATGGTATATGATTTTTTTAAAATTTTAACTTTTTATTATAAATATTAATCATAATATATTATATAATAATAAATTTTTATTTTACAAAAAAAAGTTATTAAAGATGATGAAATTGATAGTGGCACAAAGAAAATTTGACACAGTAAATCTCATCCGAATTACGGATGCATCTAGTGCTAGATATGTATATGTAACGCAACCATTTAAATTTTTATTTAATTGAATCGAACACAATATTCTATTATAATAATACACTCCCTCCCCACCCAATCACATAAGAAACTTAAATCACATTTAATTTTCACAAATCCATTCGTATATCGAAAAACTAGAAAACTGAATTAGGGTGGAAAATCCACAAACATTCGAAGGATTAATTTGTGTATCCATATCCATATAACTAAGATCATGTAGGGGATTCAATCTATACATATATAAAAGCAAAACCACAACAAAAAATATTTTCCCTCCAAAACTACATTTAATATTTTCATTAAT
>JAYJMF010360372.1:0-10051 GCA_036873715.1 Salvia sclarea | reverse complement strand
GGACAAAGTTAATTGTTAGAAGTTAAGAAGTTAGTTCACCAAGCACCCAATACTCCAAGAAATATCACCAAATTCGTACCCAAAGGGAATCGAACCCGGGTCTTCCACTAAGGGAGGAACTCGGTGGCCAGTGGGCTAAGCCCCCTGGTTGATCAGTATTTTATTTTTAATTTAGAAAGATAATTTAAGCTTGATTTACCCCGAATAAGCTCATGAGCCTCGAAGCGCTCAACTCGGTTCGGTTACATTCCTTTTGGATTACAATGTTGCATGTGACAAAATAGGGTAATTGCTAAGGCTATGAGCTTCAACTTTGTGCATAACTGGAGCAGATTTCAATTTTTAATCACATTAACTTTTAGTGTGTTTCAATTATAACAGCCGACCTCTTATAACGCTTCCTCATTCCAATGAGAGTGCCAGTGTATCCAGTATTACTAGGCATTCTATTTTAGGGAGACTATTAAAATTTAAATCATTCTCATTAGATTATCTACTACTCAAAACATTCTTAACAAATATTTATGACTTCTGTGAAGTCACAGTCCTAATAAGCCAATGACAGTTAGAAAATATTTTCAAAGGTAGAAACCCTTTTTTTTTTGGTAGTTTTGATTAGTGACATTGATATATAAAGCTTATAAGTTATCTGCTTTTACAATTCTCTTTGTCTCCCTAAAATGATGTCTTATGTTAAAGAAAAGTGTTGCCATGTAATCAAATTGTTGGATATGCTTGCACTCTCTTCATTGCATCAGATTGAAAGTTCATAGTGTATGTGAAGAAAGGGCAAATGACCATAGTATATATGAAATTCCTTTTTTTGGCATTTCCGGTTAGATATATTATACCGTAAATGTCTTGGTGTATGTGTAATGTTTTCCGGGCATGTACTTCTGAATTATATTCATAATTAATATGTTAGAAAAGATCACATTTTCCAACATCTTAAGTATGTTTGTGCTTTATCTTGTGAATCTAGAAAGGAAGAATAAAAATGTGAACTAAATTTAATTTAAGATTTTTTATAACATAAGATTGAATTTTAGTACGAGTGACTGAGAATACAAAATAATAAAGATGCTGGATGAAAACTATATTTCAAACACTAAAAATGATAATATTACCATGTTTAGTAGAGTTTTAGTATATTAAAGTACTAAATATCAGTATTTAACAATTAGAATATGATTTATTCAATTGCATTAGATGAAAAAAAGAGTTCAATAAAATTTTGAAAACATATTTTTTATATATTTGAATAGATTTAGACTAAACAAGAAATTAAAAGATAAAGAATACATATTCATACTCTTCCTCAACGATTTTAAAAGCGTAGGAAAGCCCTGCTTCTTGATTCCAAGCCCATCTTCACCTACCTGTCCTGCTCTTTGAACACCCCCAATCGAGTGAAGCCCTTCCCTTCAGCCCCCAAGACATAAATCTGTGCAGTCATATTCCTCAGTATGGTTATTTATACATAATACATATAAATAAAACTAAATCCAGAAGCACTTGATTATAGTGTATAGGTGGTCTGTGAAATTGGTTATATTGTTCTATGGTCTTTCCCTAATTTATGGTCTTACGCCTTTACAGGAGTGGTGGACTTATGTATGCATGGGGCCATCAGATCCTCATCCCAATTGGCATTTGGGGATGCGAGGAACCCAGCATCGTGCCGTAATGTGGCGTGTATGGAAAGAAGGTGGAACTGGTTTCCTCTACTGGGGTGCTAATTGCTATGAGAAGGCAACAGTTCCTAGTGCTGAGGTAACTTGATATGCTGCAGGATATATATTTATGTTCTTTCATGACTTCTCATCGTCTTTCGCATCTTTGACACTGTTCATTGTTTCCAGATTAAATTTAGGCGCGGCCTCCCTCCAGGTGATGGAGTCTTATATTACCCTGGACAAGTCTTCTCATCTTCAGTGGAACCCGTGGCCTCTTTACGACTTGAGCGGCTTTTAAGTGGTTTACAGGTAACTCTTTTATTTGATTATTTTGCAGTAATGTTTTAGTGGTTCCATCAATGAGAACACCACGTATTTTCCTGATCAGGGTTGTGTTTATTATGAGTTTTAATATTAATAAAATGTATAGAGTTTGTGAACCTTGTGATTTCCTCTTATGCTATGTCTTCTTTAAGTAATGCTTTGATTATATGGTTAATAGTGTTGTGTCCCCAACTTTCAGCTTTTTCCAAAATGTGTCCCCAACTTACATTTATGAAAAAAACACCCCCATCTTTCAGTTTTCTTCTCCATAACATGTCCCGCATGACCGCGTCACAGAAACCAACAATTGAATGAGGAGTCATCTTGCCGGTTTCTTAAATGGATTCATATAGGATGATCTGGAAAACATAATCCAGAAAGATGACTCATCATTTCGATGCTCGATTCTGTGGTGTGGCTTATTATGGACAAAGCTGAAAGGGGGTCTTTTTTTCATAAACATAAGTTGGGGACATTTTGGAAAAGGCTGAAAGTTTGGGACACAGAGACTATTAACCCTTGATTTTATGAGGGCTGTAGTTAGTCAAATCTGTTTGTGTTAATAGTAGATTGTGTCGAAACTCTTTAGCAGCAACATGACTTGACATGCTCAGTGAGAGACATTGCCCTTTTCTACATTGTGCGCTCTAATGCGGACTTTCCCAGAATTTCGTTTGGTTTTATAACCATGCAATTCAGATGCTTCCACTCTTTCAATTGGGTCATAGTATTCCCTTTTGTTTTCCCAAAGATTTTCATTGTAATCTGCAATTGAATCTGTCAGGACATTGAGTACCTCAAACTCTACTCTTCAAGATTCGGCAGAGAAGAAGGGCTTAATCTCTTGGAAAAAACAGGCATGTATTTAGGTCCCGAGAGGTATACCCACGAGCACATGCCAGTAGACGTTATGCGGGGTGAAGTTTTTAGGACATGCCGATCTGAAAGTAACTTCTAATTTCTTGGTTATGTAGCATCTTTCGGTCATAGGAGAATAGTATTACCTCATATTGATAAAAAGTCCAGAACCCGTGGACACACGAGCAATCCAACCCGTAGGATTTTGTTCCAGCTTATGTTTATTCTAGTTCTGAATCTCACACATACTTTAGCATGGAGAGTATAATTTCTTTCATAGCAAGTGACCTTAGTTTTGTCTTAGGACATGTGCTTGCATTCTTTTCTCTTGTTTCAGTTTTTGTTTTTGTACTCTTTCTGCTCCTTGCTTCTCTCTGTAACTTAACGCGTTTTAGTAGCTCAAAATTTCTGAAGGTGGAGAAATAGCTCACTTTTTTTGTGTGTATGTGTGTGCACGTGAACTGACCGTAAAGTGGTTAATAATGCCCAAGGCCAAGGCCGTGGTCTCAGTTTCTGAGTTTAACCGTAACACAGCATTTAGATTTCCATGTTAATTGATAAATAAAGAAAAAGAAATAGCTCACTTCTACTCCTGCACAATGTAAAGTAGCTTTCTATTTTTGGATTTTTTGAATGCTCTTGTCTTCATATGCGAAGATGTAATAAGGATTAGTTGTGTTTGTTAGTCAACTGGAACAGTGCAGTTTTGAAATACGATGCTGAAAGCATGTTATATTTAAATATATAAACAAACATTGGGAGTAATAACCGTCTTGAATACTTTGAATTTGATCATATTTGAAAAGTGTCCAGTTTTGTAAATTTGATCAGAGTTGCAAAAAAAGGGAAAAAGAAGATATTAGGAGTGCATGACTTTTCCATTTGCCAAAATTTGAGGAGTTAATATTCCAGTTTTCTATTGCTTTCAATTCTTGTCTCATTTATGCTGATTTGATGTTCCTTTTATTATTCAATTGTTAAATCTTAGTGATATCATATTTTACTTTGTTTAGTAGGTTTGGATTTATGGATTCAAGTTTGATTGACTGTTAACTTGTTCATGTTCTTCCGAAGAACCCTAGTTTTAGAATTTGGATTTCCATCCCAGATTTGTATGCTTTGATTTATAATGCATTATTTAATTGCTTTCTTTACGCGCTTTTGGCTCGATGGATTTGACTAACCCGTTTCCAACCCGGTGATTAGATGTTTAGGTTTTACATGTTTTTTTTGTAAAAATTACACGACCAAGCGCTGCTAAGAAACTTAGATAGAATATTTTAGTCTAACACATGCCAAATCCAAACTTTGAAGGTTATCTATACACAAATTCAATCTCAGTCTTTCAAGCATTCAATATGTAATATCCAATTAAGTTGGGCTGTTAATTTCCTAGCTCAACTTAATTGTTTATTTGTGATTTGTTTGTTACTTTTATTTAATTATGTATTACTTTTTGACTGACTTGAGCATGAAAGGTCATTTCTTTCATTAATATCTCCATCGGTGCTCCTAAAAAGACTAATATATTTTTTGGTTTCGGGTTGCTAGTGCCCTTCATACAAGACTATCCGACATATCGTTCCATAACCATTGGATTTATTCCCAAAAAAATTAAAATATGAAAATGGTATTGGAAAAAAATTATGTGGGCTAGAATGATATAGGTTTTTGTGAGAGAATACACAAACTAGCATTTTTGAAAGATGTATTGGAAATTATTGTACCCAATTTTAAAAAAGGGTTGCCGGAAGTCGAGATCTACCGCCGCATATACAGATGTGCTTGTCCATGGATTCGTGATCGTTATGCGATTTACAGATTACAATGTTAAATAGACCAAATGGTGCAACAATGTTATATAGGGTAAATCCCACGGTTACACGATTCTACCAGAGGTAAACCGTGTAATCTGCAATCGTATAACGATGGCGAAATAAAAATAAGTAAGGATATTTGACTTTTTAAGTTCAAAAATGCTATTATTTCCATGTTTTTAAATTGAGTGCTATAATTTTCTATAAATGTTTGAATAATGCTATATTCCCCCTAATTTTTTCATAAATAGAAATAAGTAACAAAATATTCTCTCTTTTTCTTCACCATGCTACGTGCACGGCACTGTTGTTGCACAACACCACACTCAATAATTGAATACCTGCGAATATCAAAGTGCCAATTATCACTAAGTATCTGTATTTGAAATTAGAATTATAAAATTTTGAATATGAATATCAAAATTTTAAATCGAATATCGAATCAAGCAGAGGAAGAAGATTTCAAAGTGGATTTTGCTTTAATTACTCATTTAAAAAATCACAATGACATCTTGAATATTTTGATACAAAGTTGATAATTGGTGATTGAAAATTCAAATGAATATTGTCTAAAAATTTCAAAATACATTTCATAAAATGAATATGATGTAAAATTGAACGTAATATTTATGCTTATAACTCCAAAAAACAAAATGAATGTTAAATTTAATTACTGATGTTGAATGCATGCATGAATATGATTTAATTACTGCAGCTATGTCGGTGAGGTCAATGTATGAAATTGAGATTTAGGTGGGGCAGTTGGCCCAGAGTTTAGGAATAGCACGTGTCACGGATTTGGTTTGACTGTTTGGTGAGAAACCTTCTTATAATTTGGTCCTCATTTTTGTACATCAATGTAATTAATCTACTTTTTCTTTTTCTAAATAATTTTAAAAATATAGAATTTACGTTCTTCTATTTGATCAATTATATATTTTTTTAATTGGGTAAAGAGCGACGGTGAAGAAGATTATATAGAAAACTTTAACCGCTTAAATGGCATGTTAATCTTTATTATTTTTTATTTAATATTAAGTTATTTTTATTACATGTGAATCAAAAAATGGAAATATTAACGTATACACCTATTAATATTTAATTTTATCCATGTTTCATCCAGCTTGTCAAATTACATGGTGATTAAAAAAAGAGAGTCGATACTTCTATATAAAAACAAATGAAAACATTGATCCAAATTTTATTCAAACACAATAAGTTAAAAGAAGAAAACATTGATCCAAATTTTATTCAAACACAATAATCCAATAAAAACAAATGAGTTAGTCTATAGTTTATGATGGCCTTTACTTTTGGGCTAAGTTGCAAAAGTATTTTGATACTCCCTCTGTTCCGTCGAAGTTGTTACGTTTTTTCTTTTCGGGCCGTCCCAACGAAGTTGTTACTTTCCTTTTTAAAACACCTTTATCAATCACACAATTTTAAATAATATTATATTTCTATCATCACTTTATACTATTTTTCAACTCTTCTAAAACTCCGTGCCCAAAAGACACGTATCAACTTCACCGGGACGGAGGGAATATAATAGTTTATGGGTTATCGGTTATAACCGGAATCATGTTCCCACCTTGGCGCGCTAGTCGCCAGTTCCGACCTCCACGTGTCGCATGCTCGCACCCATCGCTCGTCCACCCATCGTAATTGGAACTTGATAGATAAATTATTTGAACCATGTTCCTATTTTTTGTGAATATTGGAATTGAAATGTTTGTGCAATATTTGGGAACATGTTTGTTTCTAAATTTTCTGTTTTAATTATCGAAAAATAATATTCCATCTGTCCCATCGAACTTTGTGCGTATCTTTTTTTTGGACCATCACATGGTACTTGGTCATTTCTTTTATAAGACACATTTATCACTCACAAGCTTAAATATATTGATTCATATCACCACTTACACACTGCTTTTAAGCTTTTGTTAAATCGCGTGTTCAAAAGCAAATGCTCAAATTAGCTGAGACAGAGGGAGTAATAATTGATTTTCTTTCGGTTAATTGAATCGAAACCAACATAAATCGGTTTGGCTCTGGTTAACCGACAATTTAGAGGAGTTGCAAATATGGATCGGGGCAAGTTTTCACTTCAGCACCTTATTTCGACTCAATTGAAGGTTCAAATTTATTCTATTTTCAAACATCAAATCGACATTATTTTGATGTTCAAGTAAAAAATATATATTTATGTGTAATTTGCAAATCATAATATTCTCATTTTATTCGAGCCTTCCATGTCATAGTTTAGAGTCCAAAAATTTAAAACCCCGACCAAAAGTTGGATTATTTTTGCATTTGAAATATTTTAGCAATTCTACTCAAATTATAACTACCCAATAAAAAGTTACCACAGCATCAAGCTGAATAGTAGGTTGAATATATAGTAATTGTTATCTTAAGCCCTAAGTCTTCTTCCTACAAATATCTACATAAAATAGTCTTCTCCTACATAGAAAATCGATCACCCAAAAACACTATCCCACAAAACAAAGCCATGGATCGTCGCCATCACCGCCCCGCCGGCGGCCACCACCACCACCACCCACCACCCCCTCCGGTGCACCACCACCACCCGCCGCCGCCTCCGGTAGTCCACCACCATCCACCACATCACCACCACCATCCCACACCTGTGATCGTCTTCCCCTCACCACCACCACCTGCCCCCGTGGTGGTAGTTGACCACCACCACCACTCTCCGCCGCCGCCGGTCGTCGACATCTTCAGCAGACCCTCCGTCAAGATGTATTGCAAGGCTGATGCAACCTTCTCTCTCTCCATAAGCCATGGAAAGGTCATTCTTGTGCGCTCAAACCCCTCCGACCCACTGCAGGTTACCAAACTTTACAAAATTTTGGAATCTGAAGCTATTGTTAGAAATATCTCAATAATAATACATTTTCTATGAGCACTTGAGCTTTTTTTTGGTTTTGTCAATATAAGTGATTTCTTAATTGAAAGCCACTTTTCTAAAAATTTATTTCTGTGTTAAATTTGGTTTCACGTGCCATCTAATACTAGAAATATCTTTTCAAACGGTAGCTTCGAACTGTTGTTGGGATAATTAGATTATTGGACAACAAACTGAGGACTTATACTAATTTTCAATTTTTTTTGTAAAGATGGTGGTTCTTTTAACTAAAATTTTGGCACAAAACTTGTATTTACATACAATATATTAACTCTTTTCTTTATGGTTGATTTTGGGATTTTGAAATGATGGATTGATTGTTTTGTTTTGTTTTGTTTCAGCATTGGATAAAAGACGATAAGTACAGTGCGACAGTGAGGGATCAAGAAGGATTGCCAAGTTTTGCTTTGGTCAACAAAGCTACTGGCCAGGCCATGAAGCACTCTATTGGTGCTAACCACCCTGTAAATTTCTCTCTTTTTTCATTTTTATTTGGATTTATTCTAACGTTTTATGTGGGATCAAAATGTAGGACATATATGGCAACAAAGAATATGATTTTCCCCTAAAATAAATTAATGAAAAAGTTCAAAATATATATGTTGATCGACTTATTTAAGACCTTAATTCTTATACTCACTCCTTACGCCAAAGACATGTGATGTCCACAAAAATATACTACTACTTTCCTTTTATAGTAGTAAGCACAAGACAATTCACAATATTAATCATCAACCACACATTTAAAGTTATTTGTTTTTCCACTCACACACTACTAATTTTTTTTATTAAAATCCGTGTCATCCAAAATGTGGTATATTTTTGGATCTTTAGACGGAGGGAGTAATGTGGATCTTTTGAGAAAGCTTACATTTTGTTTAGAGATGGAATCAGACGTTTTTGTTAAGTAAACCAAGAATCATCATATCTCTAGAAATTAATATATGAATGATTATATAAGTATGTCCAATTCCATGGGATATGAATTGAATTTGTAGAAATGATGAAATTGAAAGGGTGTGTTTGAATATTGTGGGTGCAGGTGCAACTTGTTCAGTACAATCCTAATACTCTTGATGAATCCATCTTGTGGACGGAGAAGGAGTTGGGTGATGGATACAAGGCGGTACGAATGGTGAACAACATTCGCCTGAATGTCGACGCTCTGCACGGAGAGAGACATCACGGTGGGGTCCACGACGGCTCCACCGTGGTGCTCGGGGAATGGAAGAAAGGAGACAACCAACGTTGGAGGATTGATTATCACTGTAAGTCATGCACCACATTTATAAGAAATAATTTTTATTGTCCACATTTATAAGAAACATGCACCACGTATCCTAAATGTCGAAAATATTCCTAGTGTTCCAATCATAAATGTACTTGTGTAAGAAAAGTCTTACACACTAGTACAAGTTGTTTGCTTTTTTCGAGTTTCCATGCCATAATTGAACGTGAGTCGCTGTGAAATTAAAACGACCATCGACTGGAGTTCAAAATTGACGGTCGGATTCCACAAAATACTACTGGATTCTAGGAAAAATACAATTGGGTTCCAAGGAAAATAAGTCTTACACAAGTACAATTGTATAAAAGGTGTAACCGTGTAAGACATTTTGCAAAAAACCATGCTTACCCATCAACATAAGGGCATTTTTGACATTTAGGGTATGTGGTGCATGTTTGTTATAGTGTAAGGGCATAAATAATTTTTTCTTATGAAAGTGGAAAAAAAAACATAAGCCTCTTAATTGAATCTCAGCTTGTTATATATATATATATATATGTTCTTTGTATTGAACAACTTTTCTTGATGTCCAGGATGGATATGTTTGGTGCTACTACTAGTCTACTACTGCTGTTGGCTTTCCAAATATATTGTACACAACATCTCTTCACCACCGGCGCTTCTTACTTACATTTCGTGCCTTAGAAGTTATGTATGTCATCTTTTATCTATGTAATTTCAATAAACATAGTTAGCTTTTGAGCTTCATGATGAGACATCGTTATGGCGTATGTATATCTTTGACAATAAGTTTTTCTTGAGACATTATCATTATTGACTTATTGTGCTTAAAATTTATTTTGTTTTGTTAGAAACTGGGCATCGTGTTTCGTGATTACAAAGAACTTGAAAAAAGAAATTGAGAGAAATGAGATTACAAAGGAAATAATTGAACTACAAGTAATGGAAAAACAAACTCAATATTTAAGTCGAGTCGAGGAGGTCTCTTCCCGCAAGACAAATATTGTCCCGGTAGTTTTCTTCGGTTAGGCAAGTTGTCTCCAAAGGTAAAACGACTTTGTATCGACGGATGTAGCACCACAATTTTAGCGAGCTCCGATGAACAAGATGAGATTGAGAACTTGATGGAGATGCATCCGAGCTGCCCAACGAGCTGTCCAACAACATGAAGATGGACCCATTGGTTATTCGAAGTGGG
>JAYJMF010360361.1:0-10051 GCA_036873715.1 Salvia sclarea | reverse complement strand
TGGTTGTTGATGGGAGATCACGGTGAAGTGCCGTGGAAGTTGTTGATTTCGGGGTTATGTCCATTTTACAAACAAAATTCTGGCGAAATTTTTATCAAAATTACTATTCATTTTCAAAATATTTGATAAAAAAAAAAATCATTTTTATGAATTATTCCTCATTTTACTTTTCAATAAGTTTTCTTTTCATTTTAGAAAAATATTTCAACTAATTATTTCTACATAACCTTTCCATTATTCTTTAAATAAATTTCTCCAAAATTTCTATAAATTTTCGTAATTAAAGTTAATTGTCAAGAATTAAGTTAGTCGTGACTTGATTACTTAGTTAAGGTTGTAATTAAGTAGTCGGGTCGTGACAGAGGGGGAGATGTTTATATATAGGTTTTGTTGGTTTTTTTTATTATTAATAATATGAGGAAAAAAGGGGATATATTGAGAAAGGGTACCAGAGGTACCAAACCATCAAAGGTTTACATCGAAAGCAAGAAAAGAAAAGAAAAAGAAACACATACAGCTCAAACCAACTCCTATCCAAGAAGAATGTCTACGGCAGAGAACCAACTTCTAAAATCTCTCGAGGGAAAGGGAATAGCGTCTAGCTCCAGAGTCTAGATTTGATCTCCGAGAAGATCTTACCACGATCCCAGGTAGTATTGTTGAATTTGCAATCGTTTCTCCACTTCCAAATGCACCAAACAGCAGCCATCCAAACTCCAATCAAGAGTCTTCTATCATGACTTGCTCCCCAAATTGTTAAACATAAAGTGTGCTTTATCATTACCAGGTAACACCAATTGCATCCCAAGCCATTTCAGATGATCCTGCCAAATTACCCTTAAATTCTCACAAGTGAAGAAGTTGTGGTATGCCGTTTCTGTTCGGTCTTTGCACGCCACGCACCTTGCCTCTTCCATTGGGATAGCCATATTTCTCTTCATCAGGTTCTCACACGTAGCCATTTTTCCTATCAGCACTCTCCAACAAGTAAGGATTGCTTTATACAGAGCAGGAGCTTTCCAAATAGCTGCCAAAATCTTGTCGCCTTCACCTCTTGATACCAACCTTGCCTGAGCTGCCGAGCTAAAAATATTGTAAGGCTGATTTCGTCGAGTAGCTTTCGGTTGTATTTGCCTTCCAGTGCCAAGTATCTGATGTTCCTGCATTCAACGAAACACAATTTAACAAGGAGAGTAAACGTACAACCACATCATGTTCCCTCTCAAGCAGAGGTCTGCTCCAACCCAGGTCCCAAACCCACACTCCCTGATCCCAGATTCCCAGGATCCCATGCTACTGATATTGCCCTCAAACGAAGTTTATCTCCTTCCCCCAATTCTAACACTAAATGATCTTTGATCCCTTTCGCCCCCAGCCCCCCGACTCAGCCCCAAAAACATTCTGCCGCCCCCCCTGCTTGTCTCGACCTATTCTCTTCAAGTCTAAACCCCTCTGTATCCCAATTCAAGTTCCCATGCCGAGCCCTGACTACTCTTGCCCACAAGGAATCTCTCTCAACAAGGTAACGCCATAGCCATTTACCAATAAATGCATAGTTAAACCACTCAAGATTTTTCAGACCAAGACCACCAAATTTAGCCTGCAAACATAATTCGTCCCATTTAACCTAAGAGATTTTTCTCGAGTCCTCTCTTTTGTTTTGTTTTAATTCTAGAAATGCTAGATACATTAAATTTTTATTGGAACAAAGAATAATATGGTAAGAGACTAACAGTGGATATGATTTATAGATCTAGTATTGAAATAATACCCATTTTAATAAGAGATAATAAGTGTAACATAAATTTTGTGTTTAATTCAATAAACACGAAATCGCATACAAAATCGAATTTTTTGGATCAAAATTACATTGTGGATTTGATCTCTAGTTTACCTCTGATTCTTTTCTTCAATTTGAGTTTTGAACGATCTTTGAGTTTCTTCGAGATATTGGAGTAGTTTCAATTCCCTTTTCAATCTTTTGGAATGTAAGATTTGAGCTTTATAACGTAATCTAGAAAACTTTTAGTCTTGTTTCTGGATTGAACGTTGGAATTGACTTGATTAACGTCTTGATCTTATGCGAAGAACGCCTCGACTTTGATAAAGAACGCTTTAAACTTTGATGAAGCTTTGAACTTTGAAGAAGCTTGTAGAGAACTCTCTCTAAGCTCTTACACCCCTATATATTGGTGTAGGAAGTAGACTTCCTGGGCTTTGGGCCACTATTTCATGGACTTTGAGGGCTTATATTATATGTGGCACCTAGGGCCAATGTGGCATTTTAGGACTTTGTTGACACTATTAGAGTCATTTTCACTCTCTAAGGTGTCAATGACACATATCACCCTTATATTTGGCCAATATACTTCACCTTTATATTGACACATATTTACTTTTGGAATTATATCCAATTATAAAATAAAAAATATAATTAAGTATTTTAATTTTGTATTTACACATGGCGCAATATAATAGGCTAGTCAATTCTAATAGTCTTGGCGAGGAGAGGCGAGACAAACTTTGACGCAAATAGTTTGAGGATTATTTTATACAAATCAACCTACAATTAATGGTACCACAAGAATTTCACATTTTTTTAATATCCCACGCGACTCCCAATTGTGGGTTGTGTTTAATTTTTTTATTTTTTAAAATAATCAAATTTATGATGATGGAAATATGACTTTTTATAATCTAAAATTATTTATTTTGCAAGTTTTTATTATGTTTTTGAATTTAGCAGATTTTGATGTGAGATTAGACTAATTTTATTTGGGTCGTCAATTGGTGATGTTTGATTAAAATGTTGTATCATTTTATTTATGTTATTAATTAGTGAAGACTCATAAAACGATGTGAACTTTGAGATCTGTTTAATAGATGTTCACAATGTGTGTTTGGACTTCGATTCATCGTCCACCATCAATATGGTTTTGATTCATCACCATGCTCTAGGCTCTAGCTCTACTACGACGAACAACTTTTCGGGTGATTTGAATCTTAAACCAAATATGAAATTATTACATAAAATTCTAATAAACGAAAATCTAAAATTATTTACGTCAAAATTCAACGGATTACACGCTAGTAAATAAAAAATAAATATAAAAAATCTAAACCTACTCCATCTGCCTCCAAAAGCCCTTATTTCAACTTCGAGTAACATAATAACTATAAAAATAGTTCAAAAATAAATATTAAGCCCTTATTTAGCTTATATATTAATGATTCCATTTCTGTACCAGACATAAATACTTATAAAGTAGAGTGTTGTTTTATCTTAATTCGACTTACATATAGTAGAGAGATAAGGACTAGACATAAATTTTTGTAAGATGATTATCATTTTTTAATTTGACTTCAAAAAGGTAATTTTCTAGTTCCTCAATCTCATTATGCTGGTCTCATTTCTTTTCGGTAAATTGATGAGTGTGAGATGGTGAGGCCCACATGGGATTCATGTGCTTTTTGTATATAAACTTTACCAAAAAAAGAAATGGGACAATAAGAATGGGACGACCCAATAAGGAAAGCGAGACAAGAAGAATGGGATGGAGGGAGACAACAAGAAGAAAGCAAGACAAGAAGAATAAAGGTGGGTGTGGTGGACACTTTTACGTGGGACACGTCACAATAAGGATGGGTGTGGTGGGCTTTAGTCGAAAAAACTACCGATTCTAAAGAAAAACGAGGATTCAAGGAGTTAAGCTAGCAATAAGCTTCCTACAGAACAACCTCAATTTCAAACCAATTTCGACAAGAATGATGTTAATCTTCGGCACTATTACGTGGGACACTTGACAATAAGGGTGGGTGTGGTGGGCTATGGTCCAAAAAACAACCGATTCTAAAGAAAAACGAGGATTCAAGGAGTTAAGCTAACAATGAGCTTCCTACGAACAACCTCGATTTCGAAATAATTTCGACGAGCACGATGCCGTTCTTTGGCAATTTTACGTGCGACATGTCACAGTAAGGATGGGTGTGGTGGGCTTTGGTGAAAAAACAACTGATTCTAAATAAAAACGAAGATTCACAAAGTTAAGCTAGCAATGAGCTTCTTACGGAACAACCTCGATTTCAAAAAAATTCGACGAGAACGATGCTGTTCTTCGGCACTTTTACATGGGACACGTCACAATAAGGGAGGGTGTGGTGGGCTTCGGTTGAAAAAACAACCGATTCTAAAAAAAATGAGCATTCACGGAGTTAAGTTAGCAATGAGCTTCCTACGGAACAACCTCGATTCCGTACCAATTTCGACCAAAACGAGGCCGTTCTTCGGCACTTTTACGTGAGACACGTCACAATAAGGGTATGTTTGGTGGGCTTTGGTCGAAAAAGCAATAAGCTTTCTACGGAACAACCTCGATTTCGAAACAATTTCGACGAGAACGATGCCATTCTTCGGCACCTTTACATGGGACACGTTACAATAGGGCGGGTGTGGTGGGCTTTGCTCGAATAATAATGGGCTTAGCCAGCTGGCCACCGGGTTCCTTCCTTAGTGGAAGACCCGGGTTCGATTCCGTTTGGGAACGAATTTAAATGGAGTTATAAGGAGACTTGGTGATAATTTCTAGGAGTGTTCGGTGCTTGGTAAACTAACTACTAACAATTAACATTATCCGATAAAAAAAAATCAAAATAAAAAGACACATTAAATGATAAGTACAACTTATGTTTATTATACCAAAATTACATCCTCGAGCATTTGAGAGAAAACAAGAAACTTTATAAGAGTAATAAAACGTTTGAAAGCCAATTAAATACTGAGATTAATCGGATCAGCCTGATTGAACTGGGGCATTCGATTTGACCAATCAAACTGGATTTTTATCTATTTGCTTGATTTTTGTTTAGTAAATATTAACAGTAGCCTTCTTTTTCGTTTGATCTAGTCGGTTAAACCAAAAATTTAGAACAATATATTGTGTCAAAGAAGAAATGCAGGCAAAATTGGAAGCTGAAAAAATAGTTTTCACTTTTCAACATATTCGATTAGTCCGAAAAAGATCGCACATGGGATATGATAGAGAAATGGACATACCAAAAAAGAAAAGATATACTAGAACTTTTAAGGATGTTCTTCAACACCCAATCATATCTCAACACCTTCAATATTTCTAGCAACTTCTTCCCCAATCGTAGTACTAACTTTTCCCACTGCCATTATATACCTCACCATCAAAACTCCTAATGCAACATAATATCGTCCAAACCATTTCTCTTCCTCTCTTCTGCATTTTCTAGGCTTTTTTCTTCTAAAGTGTTTCAGGAGCTGCTGAATTTATTAGAAGATCTGATTTGTAAGGTATTATTTTCTAGGAGAATGCTAATTCATAATTAATTAGGTGCGGGTGAAATACTTTAGAAAATCTTATTTTTGGTGTGGTGTTGGTGTTGGAGTTGGTGTTGATAGTTGGGATTATAAGATTTGGTGTTAAAATTGCACCATTTTAATGTGATGTTCTAATGAACTAGTTATATTTCATTTAACAAAATACTATTTGCCCCTCATATTTCTAAAAAAGCACTCACTTTTTCTTTCTTTCTTTTATTATTTTTGCTGTATGTTATGTTCCATTAATATCTACGAGTTTGATTTATTTTGCCTTTTGTTATGTGTAGTAAAATTAAGCTTCACTGTCTTGTTGATGGGATTGATTAGTGCCCACTCAATTCGTAACCATGAAGCGAAAAAGAGTTCAATCTGCCCTTCTTTTGCACTTTTCTGAAGCATCATTCTTGAAAAGTTGTAGGGTGGTTTTGAAAATATATATGAGATCTCACATATTCAATTATTGATCAGTTTTGCATAATTTTATTTCATTATTTTGTTTCGTATAGACTTCACATTATTTATTTCTAAGTTTTTTTTTTCATCCATCCAAACAACTTGTTCTCAGCATTTGGCTCGAAGATAAAATGGGTAAAGCGAAGTTGCACCACAACTCATAGTTCCAGTCGAACTGCACAATACTTGGGACTGAATAAAGTTCCTAAGACTAGTTTGATAATTATATACTCGAGGAACATTCTTTTCTTTTGTTTTGTAATATTACGCTTACCCGCACGATGCGCGCTGGAATCATTAAAATAATTTATACTTTAAAGTAAATAAATATTTGGTACTATAAGTTATAAGTAACTGCAATTGTATAATATGATACTATTATATACTTCGGATACATTTGTTTATACAAAATTTGTTATAATAGTATAAACTTTTCTAATTTCCTTCAAAATTATTTCTTAAACCACCCCATTATAGTATTAAACTCTTGATATTGCAATATATAATTGGTGTGAGATTATATTCATGTGATATTAACTATCTAACATTACAAATTCTAAACAAAATAATTTAACATTACACTTTATCACTATAGAATATTAAGTGCTGTAAATGACAAATACGAAATAAGAAATAAGTCATACTCAAAATTATACTTTTAATATAAAACTAATTATTTATTATAAAAAACTTATTAATTAAAAACGAAAATTATATAAATTAATACAATATCAATTTCTAAACGTTTTTTTAAGAGGACTTCTAAACATTTTAAAAACAATATAAAAAGGAATTAAAAAAAAATAGGTTAGTGCGGTTAAACACAAAACATAAGAAAATTAATTAAAATTAATATAAAAACGTAAAGAAAATAGTTAGGTTAGGAGAGAGATGTTAGAGGAGAGAAGAAAGAGTATTAAGAAAAAAATATTTTATAATTTTAAATTGTTATAACCTTTTCGTTTCAAATTTATTTTTTATTATATTTATATATAATTAAAGATCTTATCACGATTTTCAATTTAAGATACATATTGAATATTTTTTATAAATTAAATTTGATAATTTTTAGAAAGAACTAACATAGAGAAAAAGAAAAGAAAGGAGTGAAAAAAATATATAAGGGATAAAATTTGTTGGAAGAGATAGAAGAAGTTAGAAGAGTGAGAAAGTCTAGCGTTAGTGGAAGAACGTGAAAGAAGTAGAAATATAGAAAAATTAGAGAGAGAAAAAGATTGATGAAAGAGGAGATTTAACGGTAAAAAGTTACCGTTGAAACTTTTTTGATCCGGTTACCGTTAAAATTTTGCTTTCATATATGGTAGATTTTGACCTTTTAGTCAACATATTTTCTAACTACTTAATTAGCCGCCTCCATAACGTTTGCTTTAAATGATAAATTAGATTAATAAAACATATATAAAATTGAGTATTGAAGAATAAAATTGTAAAATTAGTTCAAAATTGAACAATCCAACATTTATTCATCAAAATAAACAATAGATTATCTTGAATTATTTTTATCAATTATATATGGGAACATTATTTTCTTATTTTGTATTTTGATCTTTTAGTCAACATATTTTCTAACTACTTAGGTGCCCTCATAATTCTTAAAGTGTTTTACCAATCCTTTCATTAGGTCACGCTGTTGGATGATGATTTCTATTCATTTAGGTTCCCTTCTCTTTGAAGAAAAATTGAGAAAAATGGTGGAAATGTAATATTTTTACATTTTTTCCATCATTTTTCCATGTTCTGTAGAGTGAATAAATTTTCTCGGTCAAGAGGGAAAAATTTTCCTGGGCAGCCATTTTCCACCCTTTTTACTTAAATCTTGGATAAAATTATCATGACTGAGGGGTATGATAAAATTATCAAGAGGGATAAGTTCATTTTTCATCAAAGAAAACATAAGATGAAAATGGTGGGGACCACCAAAATGTGATAAAATTTTTCCTTGTTTTCTTATCCTTCATTTTCTAAGGTTGCGTTCTCTTTGATGAAAAATTATCATGTGAAAAAGAGGGATAAAAAATTTTGCTTTTAAATTTTCCCTTCTTTTCCATCCCCTTGTCTAAGAAAAAGAATTTTACTCTTTATTCCTCCTCCTTTTCACTCCAATGGAAGGATAATATTTTCACTCCTTGCAAGTGGGATAATATTATCCTTCCATTTGAATGAAAAGGATGAGGAAGAAAGAGTAAAACTCATTTTTCTAGAGAAGGAGATGAAAAAAAAGGAAAAATTTAAAGGGCAAATACCTCATTTTCTCATAATAATTTATCCATCAAAGAGAACGGAGCCTAAGAATAAATGTTTCAAAGAGAACGAAATCTTAGTGTCATCTCAATTCAAGTTAGTCTTAACTGACTATCATGTACTATTGGTACAACTGTAGTAATTCGATGTTGTTCTTATCACTTGCAATAAAAATGATTATTTATAATAAACTAATCATATACTCCTACCATTTAATTTCTTCACAAAATGAATAATGCTTCTAATGTGAGACATTTTCTAAAGTTACAAAGTACATACAATCCAAAGTAAATAATTTCCCGTCAAAACTACATCTAATGATTTTAACATTTCTTGGTAAAAGAATTAATATAATAATAATTAATTTAACGAATGATTAATTAAATAATAATTAATCATCACACACATATAGGTAAATTTCCTTATTTAAGTATATAATTTCACCATACATTTAATCAAACATTCAAACATTAAATAATTCTTTTTTAAACATTTAGATTATTAATCATTTTTATTATAGTATATATATAATAAGGTTTTTTGGATTTGCAATTTTTTATAGTCGTAATTCCTAAATTGAATTTCAATTTTAAGGTTTCTTTTAATTTTCTATATTTGGATAACTAAAAACCGATTGATAACATATTTGTTAAGCTATTGCATGGGTTAATTAACAGACATTTTGGTATCCATTAACCGATATTATCCGACATTAACTGTTATATACATTGTCATATTATTAGCTATAGCCAGATTATATACAAAAAATTGAGGTCATATTTACTATTATATTTAATTATATATAAATAGTTGTGTTTTCGTATTGTGAGTAAAGTCAATGATAGAATGTACTATTCAATTCTCTCACTATATGCTTTTTAGACTTTCAATTAAGTGACTCGTGATAACGCTCAGCCACCCGCATGCTTGCTATCTCTAACTCATTCGAGGTTTCCGTATACACGAAAAAATTGCAATAGAATTTTGGCTCTTTTGCTTAAGATCAAAGAAATTAAAGAATTATGCACACCATAACAAATTTGATTATAACTCTTAAGGAAGAAATCATCAAGCTTAATGGGATTGGAGCTAGAGCGGATGATTATATATTTTTGTGTTTAAAAATACATTTGGAGGGGCCAAATTATATTTGTACATACAAAAACAAAGAAAATACAAATATAATAGCATTGAAAATAATTTGGTCGGACAACTGCCATTATAACATTAGTGGTGGAATCAAATAGGTTACAACTTATGTGAGTATTGAAATATTTGTTATATATAAAATATGACGTTTTAACGTTTTTATTTTTCAGCTCGTTTCGTACTAGTATTTTTTGTGACGAAAAATATTTTCCTATTACTCGTTATACTTGAACGACTATAAAATCTTCACTTTCAACAAATAAATAATACTACCTTATATCGCATTTAACATTACACTTATGTATGTGCATATCTTCTTTTTTTTTATCAGGGTATGTGCATATATTCTAATTAGTCTTTAGTTTTAACTGGGTTTTCCTCTATATTATAATCTCCAATCATATTCTATTAAACACACAAAAGAAATACTTAAAACAAGTACTATATATATTATATATTTGAATGTACCGCAATGTGCTTCAATTCTTGAAGATGAATTTCTTACACGTCAGAGACCAAGAAAGAAACAACCCCTTAGGCCTTTACACATGATACAACGTGCAATATATTATAACACAGTCTTATATAATTAACTAAATTTTTTTTCTAAAAATTGAAAAAGAGAAGTGGAGAATTGGCAGAAAAGCGGTGGAAATGAGACTGAAAAGCCAAACACGGATGCCGCGATTTCATCGTTTTGGCACTCCACTTAATACTTTTTCTAAACCAGACCAGACCCATCACACGGTCCATATAAATGTTTATTAAAATAAGAGGCACATTTCTGTCAGGACAAGGTACCAATATATATTAAATAAAGTACCAATTCATATAACATGA
>JAYJMF010360350.1:0-10051 GCA_036873715.1 Salvia sclarea | reverse complement strand
AACCGTGACTTTTGAGATGAGAATATATAGTAAAATTATTTTGAATATGGGATTTGAGACATTCACAAGCATTTCGATGAGGCGATGCAACTGTGGCTTTTGAGACGAGAGCATATATATAAAATTATCTTATATAGGATTTGAGATATGTATATATGAGCATTTCGACGAGGCGATGCAATTGTGCATCGATTCGGCGAGGCGATACAACCATGCAACATTTTGGTTAAAACTTACATAATTAATATCTATTAAAGTCATAACTATCACCTTGAATTATTGCGTTTACGATAATCATAATTAATAACATAAAATGATCCCCGTCGAATTTCGACGGGCCATAAACTAGTTGTAATATAAAGGGTTAATATTCACTTTTGTTATTCTAGTTTATAAAGAATTAATGTTGATAATGTGCAATGCATTAATTTCTTATTAATTCAAATTACGATATTATTAATAGATATGAATTATGTGACGTTGTTATAGAGCTGGTAGACAAAAACCATTATGTGTCTGAATATAGAGTGCATTTGTGCTAATTAAATTCATCTATGCAAATGTGTGGCGTCTGCATATAAACATTTTTTTGTGTTTGGTGGTGTTATTAATTTTACTATTTTAATTAGAATAATTTTAATATAACGAACAATAATTAACATTAGTTTATTAATTACTAGCTAAAAATTTTAAAAAAATATAGTATAATCTAATTATGAAGTAATCAACAATAATAATTAATGATATATACAATTGATTATAATAAAGCGTTTATTCAAGTGTATAAAGCGATATACACTTTAATATTTGCTAATATTGTTTTGAATTAGTTTTATGATTTGACATTTGAAAATATTGATAATTTGATATGTTTTGCGATTTGTATGTATTGATTTCGAGCTCCTATTATATATGCCAACCAACTTTGGTAGCCACTCTTCAACTAACTAGCACAAGCTTTCTATGTAGTTATAGAATGTATAGAGATGTGACCCTAAGTCCTAACCATATTTATTTCAAATCTTTTGTTTTAAATTCTATTTTATTTTATATTTGATTTATAAATATACACTTTTTTGTTTTCAAATAAGTGTTTCCCGACTTATATCATTATATCTCATAGAACAAAAAAAGTGGGCAATTTTTTATATTCTTATTCTTATTATTGAATTTAAAATAAAAACACATTGCGTCATTTAAGAATAATAAATGAATATTAAATTCATAATTTTTTTAGAGACAAAATTCACAAATAAATTACAGTTATCGTAGAATGGGAAGTAATATTTGAAGACAAGTAAAAGATGGATCAACTGATGGCAGTGACCGTGAATATCAATTTGTAGATTAGAAGGGCTCAATTGAATTAATGTTTTGGACGGTGTGGATCGTCCCCACAAGTGGGACCCTCAATGGTTCAGCATCGTATTCGTAGCCATTAGCATTTTGTCTTATGCTAAAAATAGGTAATCCCTTCAATAGACGTTAACGTGGAGGTAATTTCGATATCAGTCATGGGTGATTTCATGTTTAGTGGCTAAGTGTCATATCAATTTTCTAAATTCCTCGTACAGTTGCATGCTTCATAATTCAAATAAATAAAATAATATCAATACATTGACATTATATTTACTTGGATTAATAATCAAATATGGATCGATTTTTATTCGTGAGACTACTTTGTGGTATGACACTAAAAAATAGTCAAATATAACACATCAATTGCTATGTTATTACAAATAAATATAATTATCGAATCTCATATTTTTGCTATATTTGTACTAAATGAGCAATTATAATGCTATATGTAACTATTTTAGAATGTCATACCATAAGTATTTACACGAACAAAAATTATACTCATATTTAGTTCGATAAATTGAATTATTTTAAAGTTTGTTAGGTCATATAAGTTTATATATTATCCTATGATTCTATCATCCGAAAGAAATAGTTAAAAGGGTATATTAGGTCGTTCGCACTCGGTAATGAGACAAGGACCACCTCTTTATAGTTATCTATCTGTTTAGACGTTAGTGTAATTGATTAATTAATTTTAATTAAATATCAATACATTTTAATTGGGCTTTTATACATTATTATAATGAAATAATATTTAATTATATATTAAGTAATTGTTGATTGGGGGCATCTGTACAGGACAGACATTCTCAAATATTGAGCCTATGCCATAGATGAATATATGTTGCATGCATCACTCATTATTTTTTAGTATGATCTTTAATTTGTGATTTATTTTTCTTGCATTTTATTTTTGTTATGATTAGGTTAGTAAATGACAGGATTAACGAGAATACTCAAGTTTATATATTTTCTATAATATCATTCTATTTGGGAATTAATATATTGATAGACCGCAAGTATTGATTAGAACACAATTAACCACATACAGTACTTAAAATACTTACGTAATAAAGAAAGTAATTAATGAGTTTTGGGTTCGACACAGAGTGGGTGGACTAGAAGAAGTCACATGATGAATAAAGAAGTGAAGTTGCCAACATATTCTGCATTGAAACATGCACGTAGTTGGTAAGATTGTTGAGATTAAATAACTAACTAGGGTAGTGAGGCAGTGGGATAAGAAGGAAACATTGCAATGCCACGCATGCCCTCTTTGGCCTTGCAATTTAGCATATCCCCATGAGTTCTTCACCAACCAAAATTTGACTCCATCTTCACTCTCACCATAGCCTACCACTGTGACCGCATGAGTCAGATTAGTTCCACATTCACCCGTCAACACTCCACTGTGATAAAACTGGAAGAGTTTTGGGTCAATTGAAACTGACACAGGTTGGTTAGCAACCGCCGCTAGCAATGCCGCCTCGTCATTATTTGGAACAAATGTAAAACCAGTGATCTTCGAGGAAAGAGAGGACGGCTTGTTATTGGTCGATAGCTGTAGTTGCAGTCTATTATATCTTGCTCCGACAATGGTGTTAGCTTACCCGATCGGATGGCTACTATGGTTAATTGGCGCATCTTTCACATTTTCATATTCGAAACAAGTGTTGATATGATGTGATGGAATGTGGAATGATGGCTTCAGATTTCCTGCATGCTTAGCCAACAACTCAAATTTGTTGATCCCAAGCTTGTATTTGTGCCTCCCTTCGCTATTGAAGCTTTGAATGTGTTGCACATTATCTTTGAATATGTTGAACCTTTTCACCTTCTCTTCCTCATTCTTGTAGTAGCGTCCATGTTTCGCCATCCATTGCTCGTGTTTCAGAGACATGATCAATAGAAGACAACGACAATGCTACCTCATAGCATGATATCGTTGCAAAAATATACAATAGAATTGCTGAATAACGATTTTTACTCCAAGACATGATCACTAGATTAGTTTTCTTAGTATTCTTAAGCGATGATCACTGAGCTAGCTTTACTTGATGATACTGTTGAAGTTGCCAATTCAGATTATGTATATATAGTGCCCTACCTCTTAATGAGGTTTGTGTGTCAGTAATTAAAACTAATTGTGGAACAATAACTAGTAGTATATCTTTATGAGCTACAATTTAATTAGTTTGCATGAGGCAATATCTTGAATTAATTTTGGACATGCACTGCCCATTTATGAAGATCGACCATGAACAAATCATTTTACAACGAATTATTAATTATAAACATGTTTGATTTTATGGTTTATTAACTTCGCGTATTTATAACCTAATAAAACAGGGAAAAAAATTGCTTTCTTATTATGATTGAAAAAATGTGTATGATCTACCATGTTTATGTATATAACTATAATTTCAAGTTGAATAACTTTGAATAAAACGTTATAGGGTTGATTTTATAAATTGTTACCGTATATTTTGATATTTGTATTAGTTTAGTTATACTGAATTTTAATTTTTACCAAACTGAATACTAAGCTTATAATTTTATATCTTTTAAGGTTTTTATTAACTTTTACTTATAATTTTATTTCACTTGCCAAGTAAGCAAAGATGAACGCAGATTTTTTTGAAATAAAACCATTATTATGCATGATTAAGAACCAAAACTTATTGCGGATGGGTTGGCTCGGCATTACTTGGGCCAAACTCAGCTTGGGCTTCACCTACTACCATGTTGGAACCATACACCACACGATTGCATGCAACTTCGCTTTTTTAATTCTTTTCTTCCACACCATGTCAACTTTTTTTGTGACTTCCTTTTGGCGAATTCTTCTATGCGGCCGGCCACAACTTTGTGGCCGGATCTGCCCCGGTTTGATCGGATTTGACCCGGGTCAAATTGTTGACGGGTCAATTTTTATTTTTTTTCTTAACTTTTTTAATTTTAATATTAATTTCGAAACCAATGGCGGAGCCGTTTGTTATTTGCCGCCCCCTATTATTATTTCCCGCTCCTATTCTAAGTCATGAGTCGAGCGAGAGGGAGCCGAAGGCGAACCCGGAGCAAGCTCAAAGACAAAATTGTTGTCGGTCTCATTATCGATATATTAGTTTTCGGAGTCGAAGGCGGAGCCGTTTGTTGTTTGTCGCCCCCTATTATTTGTTGCCGCGCCCCTAGATGGTACTCCGATGTATTTAAAATAAATTTAAAAAAAAAAAATTGACCGGATCAAACTCGGATCAAATCCGGGTCAAATCGGATCAAACCCGCTCAGTTGACCGGATCCGATCCGGCCACAACATTATAGCCGGCCTCATGGGAGACCCCCTCCTTCCTTTTCCAATTAAACAACCTAATTAAAAGGGTAAAATGTAGTAACTTTTTCCTATAACATTCTTTTTCCCACTAAACTTGCTCAAGTAGTGGGTGACCATTTCTCCGTGCTGCTCGATTTTTTAAGAATTTAATACTTCTCATCGAAATTGTGCTCCCAATTTTTAGGAATTTAAACAAAAGGATCAAAATTGCGATGCACGCACTTTCCGAAAATTTCAAACTGGCTCCTTAGTAAGACATTTTTCTCCATCTAATAAATTGGGATTCGAGTAATTTCGGGTGTATAAATGTGGGCTGCGGGTGGGTTATAATCTTTACAAAAAGAACTATGATTAAGAATTATGCAAGTCTTTGGAAAAAAGAAAAAGCAAAAAGAATGAGGCCAGCATTGGAGGAATATAAAAAGGGAGGAAAATAAACGTCGAACACAAGAACGAGTCTTTTGATACTATGGTGGGAATTGAAAACTCGATGTGTATACGAAATCCGGTGGGCTCATTTTTCTTCAAGGATTTTAAACTACCATGTCTATGATAGCTCGTTCATTACCCAGTTGAGATCGTGGTAGATTTATCCAACACTTTTGAGACTTAATTATGAGTTTAATCCAGCCTAAACCATTTAAAATTAAAATTTCAATTCAAATATATATTATTATATTTACAAATGGTATAGTTAATATATTCAATTTTATTATATATAAAAAAAGTTACTTAATACAATTATTAATAAGGGTATGGTTCTTGTACAAATGTCCCTTATAGTATAAACTACGAAAGACTAAACATGATGAATTTGCTATGAAAATGATTAATTAAAAAAAATAAAAATTCTCTCCCATTGAGTTCGAACCCCGGATCACGAAATAATACAACATAGTGTTGAATCCACTGTCGATCTTTACGATCAAGTGGTTGAAATGACTCTTAGTTTATAATTTAGAAGTGGTTTTTATTTTATTGAAATCCTTACTACTTAAAATTATACTATATACTCCCTTCGTCCACGAAAAGTTAATTTTTTGCCCCATTCCTCTGGAATTTTCAAAGAAATAGGACAAACTTTTCGTAGACGAATGGAGTAGTATATAAAAACATGTCAAGTCTAGTCAACAATTTTTTTTTTTTATCAACTTGCTCACGAGCTCTTGAGCAAAATATTGTCATAACTAATTGCATCGAGATCTTAATAGCTCGGCTCATTTATGACATCTATACATATATAAAAGGGAAACCATTTCCCAAAATAGTTTCCCGCCAAAAGTACAATTTCTAATATAGTAATATTTTTATTTTTTATTTTTCACAAAAAAATACTTAATATTGTGTTGAACGTTACATTTTTATTAAATTTATGCTACTTTTAGAAAAAGATTGACAAGCCATGGAAAAATTAATCACAAAGGCAATAACCAATCAGTCTATCCAACTGATAATTGCAAGTAAAACGGTTAAAGGAAGAAAAACCATTGCAATTGAAAATAATGCAACTTTAAAAAAAAATCAATTTAATTGTTATTAGATAATCAATTCCTAATTAGTTATACATACCCACATTTCCTTATTTGACACATTACCATTCATTTTCGTGTTTGAAAAAAAAATAGTAAATAAGTATTATATAAATATTTAATCATTAATTATATTTTAACTCGTCATTAATTATATTGTTATACCCACATTAGTATTTTCATAACTTAATCTAATTACTCTACATAATTTGATCCAATTAACGTAATTATGATTTGAGAGCATAAATTGTGGTTGTGATTATGCGTGAGTTAAGTTACAATTTGTGAGTTAGATGACGTAAATCAAGAATTACAATCTTAAATTTCATAACAAATTTAAATTTTAAATACTAGCCTTTAATGAATTAATTGTTTAGTTCATAAATTGGCAGCTATAAATAATGGTCGTGTAAAGCTTATTTCACAATCATTTGGGTTCAAGCTCATTTTTTCTTCGTATTTTTCATGTTTTTTTGGCTATATAGTGGGTTATTTCAAATACATTCATGTCCAACAAAATCTTTATAATTCGATTTATTTATTTATTTATTTGTGATTGATTTAGTTTGTTAATTTGGTTAGTAATACAAGCACGTACAAGCTCAAATCCAAGGCGGCAAGAAGAAAGTGAAAGTATAGATGAAATAAATAAATATACATCGGTACTTGTCGTGACGAGATAAGTTAACGGTTTTCTTGATTCAATAATTTCATTTATATTATTTTTGATAGAAAATTTTACATGAAGAACAATGTGGGCAATAAGGATATTGAATTGTAAGGTTGTACTCGTGTCTTGTGTATTTTTATTCAATTTTATATTTATTTATATTATATATAATAAAATATTATAATAGAGTTAAAAATATGTTTTGAATGGTTCGTGTGTCCACATATTAGGAATATGTTTAATGTTTTTATTTATTTATTTATTTATTTATTTGTAATTTCTTCTTCTTGCCGTGACATAATTATTGTTTGATTCCAATAATTTAATTAACAAAGATTTCAACCTATGTCGACCAATTTGCTCGTATGTAAATTTCATTAAATAGTTATGAAATATGGAGTATTTTCAATTCAGAAAGTCTCATATATTACTTAGATTTAATAAGTCAATTATGTGATACCTTCTTAAGTTAGAATGCATAAGAGTTCGTTCCAGACTTCGATATCCTATATTTACAGTATTTTCAACATACGAAATTTAGATTTCAAGTATGTTTGTTGTTGAACTTTTATTGATTAGTTCCAAAGACCAATAATTAATTACTAATTAATTTGATATAAAGCTTATTTCTGTATTTAACTTGATCAATGTTAAAATCGATTAATCAAAACTTAGATCTCAATTTTCTTTTTAAATCATTATAAATTCATAACAAATCATAATTTTAAACCAACCCTCTAATAAAATAATTATTTATAAATAAAAATAATGTCATGTAATATATTAGAAATGGATAATATCAAAGAAAAAAAGAAAATATTGAAAAGAAGTACAAAAGAAGAGAGGAAACTACATTCGAATTGAGCATGGAACATAACGGAAAACAAGACCCGAAAGTTAAAAAAAAAAAAAGCATAAATGTTAAACTATGAAAATACCCTGACATTCTATAAAATTCACAAGGCCCTTCCGCCCTCGATGTAACTTTGTTGCTGGTACAACATACAAATCTTAGTATCATTATATCTTTAACTTTCACTAAATTTAAATGTACAAATTAATTCAAAATAATTTTATTTAAAAAATGAAATGAAATTAATATATCACCTATTCATCGCACGGGCACAACACTAGTATATACAAAAGGAAAAGGAATTAGTGAGTGAAGAGATAATTGATCTTATAATCTAAAAATTGTAAAATCCATATATATCATAAGAGTTAATTAGTTTGGATCGTCAAGTAATTTTATAGTACTCATTTAATAGGTGTAGTATTTAAAAAAGAGAAGTCTTATGCCAAAGTGTTAGTTTGAGGGGTTCAAATTGTGAAGCCCTAAAACAAGATTGTAGATTGCAAGTTATATGAGTTGTTTTTGTGTAGAAAAAATATGAAATTGAGCAGGTAGTAATAAGATTGATAGGGCACCTGGAATTGTTGATGTTGAAATTAACAGAGGTGGACTGAAAATCTTAGAGAAGTAGTAGTAATATACTTATTAAGTAGAGCTTACAAAAGGCGATGGCGAATTATGAGGATGAGCAGGCGCATTTGCAGTTGGCGAGGCACTTCTTGCAGTCGGACAGGCGCGGATAGCCTTTGGCGCAGTCGCATTTGGTGACGCAGCTGGAGCGGGAGGCGCCGCCCCACAAGCACCGCCCCATGCACTGCATTATAGGCACGCAACCCGGGCAGCCCGACCTCATCTGCCGCACGATGCAGTTCCTGCAACCGCCGCCGCCGCCGGAGGGGCACCCCAACCCCAAGCACGGCCCCCACACTAGCACCACCACGCAAAGCATCAACGCCTTATGCATCATCATATATCGGAGACCATGGGCGCAGCCAGCAGCTTTATATATACACAGAGAGAGAGAGAGAGAGACGCGCTAGCTGATCAAAATTTATTAATGCCGGGAGCTGGGGTTTTGTCTTGGATTGCTAAATCATTTATGCCTCTCCTCCTACGCGACTTTATGATTCTACCAGAATCCAACTATTCACCAAAACAAAATTGGTCACAGCTGTATGCATAGTGTACTTTCTTAAAACAATAAGGTTGGTCAACATTGAGTTTAATGTTCAGTAGTTTAGAACGGGGTAGATTCCTATACCATGGCGGTCTATAATCTATATATATCATTTGAACATCAACCTCAATTTATTCTCATTCAATCCTCATCACATTAAAATATAAGGTGATAACAAGAGTTTTTGTGCATATAAATTGCAATCTAAAATATTTGAAGAACTAAACTTGTGTGACAGTTTGCAATTATTGATCAAGTAATAATTAAATGTTAATTAATTTTAATTAGAGCTTCTGATAAGGAATTATTATTTTTTATTACCCATAAGTAAGATTTAATTAGGAAGAATGTGTAATACATGGAGATATATCTCTAGCTAATTTTTCTTTTTATTTTGAGAACGGGTCTCTAAAATTTTTATGCGATGGAAGGATTCGGATTCTTTGGAAGGTTTATTCATTTCAAGTTCTACGAGGATGCTTTATCTTACTTTTTGTCGCACAAAATCATCGGTGATTAGCCGTTTTACATTCTATATATATATCCTCATTACATTCATGCAGATCATATATAATAGTGTTTTACTCAATGTCATATATTAAGACGAGTATACTACATATTTAATGTTTTGATTTATCAGTGACTGCTACTCTAGTTTAAATAAATATTCTCAAAAGATTGGATAACGACATTGCATATGTGGGCGGTGGCAGAGCTGGAGGACTTAATTGGGTATGCTCAAGCATAGTTATATGATTTTTATTGTTTTAGAATTTTTTTGATATGAGATATTAAAATAGTCATTAAACATGATTTCCTTCTAGCTATATTTCTAACTGCCTATAAGAACCAAGCTATGATCATAAGATATTACGAATTAATCTCAATATGAATAAAATGTTTGAATTAAATCATTAATTCATGCTTTAACATCACAACTCTATCACGATAAACCGAGAACACATAAATACAGCGGAAGCATAAACCTGATGCTATAGTTGAGAATTGATATCGGTGGTGTTGACTTATGATCTTGATCTTCCAAGAATATGGTTCTCACTCTCTCTGTAGGTTTTCTCTGATGGGGTAGAAGAAAACTGAATGTAGTACCGTTTCCTGGGGACCAGA
>JAYJMF010360339.1:0-10055 GCA_036873715.1 Salvia sclarea | reverse complement strand
TGCCGAAAGGGCATCATCATGGGCAAAGAAGATATCTTATAAATTGAATTTACATTATAAATGAGTTTTTTATTTTAACAAATTATCAACCGTACAACGTGCGGATAATTTTCTAGTAATTATTTAAAGTTGAAGTAGTGTGATGACTATTAAAGAAGAGTTGCAACTGCAACTTAATTTTCCCGGCAAATTTTGAAAATCTTTTTGTTCCTAAAGTTTTACAAAATCAGTTTTTGTTTCAAAACATATACTCCAAAACGTGTGATTAACTAAAAACAACTATATAATCCCTAAAATTTAGCAAGTGAACATTTATTTATTTGTTACTTTAAATTTTTCATTTTTTCTTTCCATTTTTTATTTATTTATTTTCCAAAATAATGCAGTCTAATGAATGATTAAATACATATTAAATTAGAGACTATGACTTAAATTTAATTTGACAAATAATTAAATTTCAATTAAAAACGTTATAGAGATTACAAGTTTTAACAAAATTTATCTACTACTATTATATTAGGTTTTATCTATTTTTACTTTTCATATTTCACCCAAAATTTAGGAGCTGTAACCGTGCAACATACTAATATGAATACAACCTCTCTCTCTCTCTCTCTCTCTCTCTCTCTCTTCTATTTCTTTGCATTCCTTTTTCTTCTAAAAGATTGTGGTGCAATAGTTAATAATTCATTTTGTTTAACTATAATAGCTTTAGTGCAATTAAGATGAAGAAAATTACATATGCTAATACAAATATATGTACTAATTTTAATATATTTTGTAGATGAAAATTTTGGATATAATTAACTTCTTATTTTTATGATGGTGCCTAACAAAATGTAACATTAAATTGTTAATATCATATAAACATAGTTCCACTTGCAATATGAAGAATATGTATGTAATAGTGGACTGAAAATAAATTGGAGAAAGATAGTAAAGTTAATACTACGATAACAAATTTGTATATATATACAAAACTATGCAAAATACATAATAGTATTACTTTATAATATTGCAATTTCATATAATTTATATAAAATGTTGTTTATGCACTTTTTAAAGTATCAATTTGTTTTACGGTTCCTGCGCATCGCGTGGGTAAGCGTGCTAGTGATCATAGAAGTTAAGATGAAACATATTCGACTCTAATAGTAACTCGAGACTAAAAATGATCGAAATTAAATCATTATAAACCTTAGTACGTAATAAAATAACAAACCTTAAATTTAAAGTTTAACTGTTAATACTATAATAACTGATCCTACTCAATTAAAAGGCAAAAAGCAAATATGAAACTCCAAGTCGGATTAACTTTAACAGTTTTGGCGTTCATTTATTTTGTCTTTTTGTATATCTATGAAATATATGGAGAGAGATCTTCATCCAAAGTGAGTAGATATTCCACTTTTTCTCTCAAGCATTCTTGCTCAAGTTGTAGATAATAGTAATGATAATATAATGTCATATAATTTAGGTTACACAAGCTACAACACATAATGGTTGATGTTTCTTGTGAAGTTTTGAAGAACTATTGGTTAGGTTATCAAATCCTTACTTCATTTTATTAATACATAGTGGTAAAATACAGGCCGAATACGACCAATAATGGAGTAGACTTAATAAATCTATCATTTGGCTTAACTTTAATGGCTTATATAGGGAAATAGATAACCTAAATTTTTGTAGGGTAGTGGGGGGGAATTAAACGATGCTCAAAGAAACATAGAACTCAGCCACTCATGATTCGATACATCCCACTACATACATACATACATACATACATACACTTAGACAGGGAGTGCTGAAATTTGAGAATATATCAAGTACAAGATAGCATGTCACTTCATGTATGCATATTACACAAGCAGATAATGCAATCAAAATCACTATGTTTTGTGCTTTATACAAACATAAATTGATCTTTCCTACTTTAAACCCAACAAGATAGCAAAAACTTGACCGTTAATTTGGGTTGCAAGAGCAAGACGACATCCCTTTGTTTCTCATTTGGGAAAACTAGAAGGAAATGACCAATTTTATTTGTTAAATTATATTTTGCCGTTGAGGACACATGTTTTGTATCGTACATCATGTATGGTGTTCCGATGAATTAAGATGAGACAAGAATCTCAAAATCTTATTTCGTCAAGAATCTCAAAATTATTTAGAATTAACTTTGTTTTGCATGTGTAGTTGGCGAGCCATGATTCCAACATCACGAGGAAACGAAATTCATTAGGAAATTAATTGTTAGCATTAGGTCATACTATTACTAGCTATCAAAATGTACAAGTATGATTTATGGATTTGATTTTTCTAATTTTTGAACTAGGGTAGGTCGGGTCAATTTTGAGTCATCCACTTATTCCTAATTGTTTAGTAATGTGATGAAGTCTATAACTACTAATATTGCATATGAAAGAAGAAGAAGAAGAAGAAGAAGAAGAAGAAATTACACAAAGTGCTAGAAACATAGAAATAAAGGTGAGACACGAAGACATCCAAATGCAACATGTTCCTCCTAGTCCTAGCTAGGTACAAACTCAACAAGAAAAACTAATCCAAGAAAGTCTCCATAACATCACCATACATCCCCCCACCTTCATTCCTATACTCCCCGGGATTGTGGGAGAGATGGTTGAGTGACGACGAGGACGACGACGTCGCCATCCTCGCGGGCAACGTGAAGCTCCTCTTGAACTTGGCATCCATCTTCGAATGGCTGTCCAAGCTCAAGAAGTCATTAGGGTTTGGCCCGCAGTTGGTATGATTTTCGGGCTTCGACCCCCCTCCCTGCAGCCCGTCCTGATTGAATAACAGCTTCGCCTCATCGGTCCTCCCGGTCAAGGCACTGAAGAAGGACAGCCCGTTCGGCCACTTGATGTCGTTCTCGTGCTCACCAATCATCTCCCCGTTCCCGTTCGAGTGAGGGTGCAAGAACATGTGAGGTTCGTCCTTGGACGGCGGCATCCCCATTCTACCACCCGAGTTCTGAAAATTCGGCATTGAGGGGAGGGGCCGAGACCCCCAATTGAACAGGGGAGGCGGCGGCCGAGTCGCCATTGGCGACGGATGCTTTAGAGGAGCTGTGGACGATGACGAAGTGTTCCGAGTCGAAGAGAACAGCTGGGATAGGTAGAATCCTGATTGATAGCCTAGGGATTCAAAAGTGTGCCTCATTCTCAGCACAAAATGAAGGTCTTCTGGTATCTAAACATCATTAATCACACACATCCTTAATCAGACCAAACAGTTCCAAACACCAATTTTTTTCAACAAATAAAATAGTATACAGGGTCGATCACAAACTCACAATCTTGCAAGAACCAAGCTGGAGTAGGCCATGTCCAGCTTGAATAACAGCAATAGTCTGGTAAGTGAAAAATCACACAGTTTTAGCATTAATTAAGGAGGTGAAAAAAAAGTGATCTTTTCAATTTTCTTGCCAACTGGACTACTAAAGGTTGTTGATTTCTGACCTGAATGCCTGATTCAAACTGTTCAGTCCACTCCGGAGGTAGCTGCAATTAATAAATCAAGAAGAGATCATCAATTAAGCAATAATTGGGGCATTGAAAGTCCACTTTCTTCTACCAATACCACATCATCAAGAAAATTAGCACAACCATAACTATGATTAAGGTAGCAAATCAATTACTTGGATGCTTAATCAATGTCAAGTTAACTTTAAGGTAATCAATTACATACAGCATCAAATGAACTCTGCCAGTAGTTGGAGATGTTTGGTTCACACTCTGTAGGCTCCTTGAATACCCATTTGTGGCATTTATCAGAAGCAACTTTTCCCATCAACCTACAACCAATTTTTTCACCCAATCAAGCATTGCCAAAAGATAAGTTCCAGAAACAAAATACACACACAAAGTTAGAAGGGGTCTTGATCCTAATCAAGGGAGAGGAAGTGGGAGTGGGAGAGATAGAAAATCAATCCAATATCCATATAGCATGCACCTACCCAGTACCCACCCTTCTCCATAATTATACAATTGAATGGACATTTTGCTGAAGGCTTTCCTGACAGGATCCTCCCCATCCATCTCATCCAAACACTCTGCAACTCTGCCTCTGCAGAACCCATCTTCCCACATCAACATTCTGCACAAAATTACAAAAAAAAAAAAACCACAAACAAGATCAAGAAAATGACAAGAGGTAGATAAGCATCTCCAACAAAATGACCACCACCTGTCACTCCCTATCCTCAATTACAATAAATAAAAAAGAAATATTTAATGAGGCCCATTAACACTCACAAGCTGCCATTGTCGTCTCCAACTTTGCAGCCATTGCCGCCTCTAACTCTCCTGCAACAGCAAAAGCACAAAGCAATCAGCACCCCCCAGAAAAATGAAAAAATAATAAAAAATTAAAGAATTAAGGAGGCGAAGAATGAAGAAAAATGGGGGGAGAGAGGCATACGGGCGAGGGCGAATGGTCCAGAAGACAGAGTAAGTCCAGTCTGAGTTGAGACAGACGGTTCTAAGGGCCTCATGAAGGGCCATCATCCCAACTGCTTCTTTGCTCCTGTCTGCTGCTCCCGAGCCCACCATCTCTCTCTCTCTCTTCCTTTTCTCCCTTTTAGTCCACGAGTGAGTAACGGAGGACTCTCTCTTATAGTAAGATGGATAAAAACGCCTCCTTTATTTAGGCTTAGCTGCACAATGCTATTGCTTCTCAAATATCAACCACAGACACACAAAGAGAAAGGAGAGGGACTGAGGTGACTGCTTCTCGCTTCATCCCCTTTTCTTTTCTTTTCTTTCCTTTTTCTCCTCACAACTCTCTTTTACCACACACACACACACACACACACACGCAGTGTGGATTTTAATTACGAGACGAGACGAGACAAAGCGGGTTACTTGGGGGGAGAGCAGAGGGAGAGTGAAACTGTGAAAGTGCGTGCGAAATGAAATGACTCTGTGAATTGATTTTAAGGATTTTTGAGTTTTGAGGTTTTGTATTATTTTAACCGTAGGAGGGGGGAGGGGGAGGGGTAGGGACACCATTTTTTTTCATCCTACTTAGCAAAGCACCAACAGACAGCGGGAGAAAGGTTAGGAACCAAAAAAAGTAAAAATAGGATGGCGTCTCTCCCTTTACTATTTTGCCCTTCTCTCTGCATTTAAGACACAATGCCTAGTTTTTACCACGTGCTAATCGTATCCCTAATTCCCACTCATACATTTAAAAAAAAAATCGGAATATGTCGAGATATATAATATAGTCACAAAAAATTGTTTGAGGTGAATCTAGGAAGAAATATTTTGTGCGACAAAAATACTATAACTAGATAAATATGTAGAAAACATATTGTAGATGATTTATTAACTATTGTGCATAAGATATTCGTATAGTAAATGAAATAAAAAATATATTCTTTATATAATGCTTTTACTTTTTTTATGGTAGAAAATATTTATTATTTTTCCTAAAATTTGGAAAATTACTTGTACATGGATCAAAATCAAAGTTCAATTCTTTCGGAACATAATTGTTTTTAGGTGTCTTTTAAAGTTTCGTTTCATATTATATTCATTGATCAAAGTTGCACGTTTGAAACACATGATGAATATTTTGGTGGTTATTTTATAAATAATTAAATATAACATCTATGAAAGTGTTAGGAAAAATAGGCCGTGCAACAATAATTAGGATGATACTATTGTATTAAACTGGCGTGGGGTTGATAATTACAATATTTTGTAACATAAATACTCCTATATTATAAGAGAGAATATAATAGGGCAGTGTTTTATTGCATGCGCATGATTCACACATAGTTGAATGATACTGATGATTACTGCGTGCATTGCGGAGATGGATGGGTTAGGTTGCACTGCTTTTGAGATTCTTCATCATTTAACATTGCAGATTAGCACCCAAATCAAATTAACACCATTTTTTAATACCATATTCCATCAAATTGAGACCAAAACGAAATAATATTATTATGGCCAACAAGAGTAATTAATTTAAATATCCACTAATTACCCTTATCCCTGACAATCACACAAACACACACATTTGTGGGAATAGATTTTTGGAGGTGCTACTTAACCACGCCATATGCCATCCATCTACATAGAGTAATACTCCCTCCGAATCATTAGTATTGACACAATTATCACATTGGGCTGAACTATTAGTATTGACATATACTAAAAGTAGTAAAAAATTTATCTTTAAAAAATACTCAATTTAGTAGATCCCACCATTTTACACGTAAAAATATTATTATCTTTTAATCTCCGTGTCCAAAAATAATGTGTCAATACTAATGATTCGGAGGGAGTAATATTGAATGATGATGGGTACACAAAATATTTGAATTATAATTAGATTGATAATTTTGCGGTGGATAAGACCAGAGGTCGTTCAATATGATATTGCGTCTTAGTAACTTTTAAGTGGCTTTCATTTTCTACTTTTGTGGTGTATGATCTCATATTATACCCATACACATAATCTATATATATATATATATATATATTAAAATTATGATGTCATGCATGCAATTTATTACTATATGATAGTATTATACACGTACCTGCTGCCGCGCGCGTACAATTCAACTATGGTATGTTTAAAAGGCTTAAATAATGGGAAGAGAAGCAGGTATGGAGAAAGATAATCGATCTATAAAATGGTTTTCCGCTCTTAATTAGATTCTGCAGATGCTAAGAGAGGTTTGAACATCCATCCATATTATATAAATAAAACATATTTTTACTAAACTTTAGATTATCAAAACCACATACATACAGGAAAGTGTAATCTATATTGATAGAATAATGTTGGAAGATGAATCTAACGCGAGAAGCGGCTACAACTTGTAATCTGTATCACCTTTTTACATAATGATGACAAGACATTCAAGCAAAAATACCACTTTAATCAATAATGCCGTTTTAAGAAAAAGTATCTCACGTGAATATATCATCTTAATTTCGATTAGCCAGCCAGGCCTCCAAAAATATGGACCGCATAAATCAAATTCAAACTCTTCTAATTTAATGCGCAATTGTTAAAAATAAGTTACATCGATCATATATATATATATATGAAAAACGTTATCAATGTGACTATGCATTTTGAACGTATCTAAATTATTCACGCGTTTGATGTGTCCCAGCTTGAGAAGCAATGGGATGAATTTGGACATTAAACTAACGATAAAAAGAACCACGACGAGGAAAGATGATTAACAACCAAAACATGAAAAACATTGCAAAAATTGAATACATTAATATTTAAGAAAAATAATAATTGGTTACAAATTAATCAATAGTAAAGATCAAGGTATCAAAATGATTTTTACATATATATCTGACTATCTGATGGGGGAAAAGTTTTGTTACTAATTTATTACATGATCGATCCTCCCATATATATTTATATAACAACGGTCACTAATGTCATTTTATTAGCATGGGGCCACAAAAGTCCGTGCAACTTAATATGCATTAATTAATTTGTGATTTAAATGATTATTTACCCTCCGGGTCGTATAATTTAGGTCAACAAAATCGAATTATGAGCTTAATCTCGCAATAATAATTCTTGGCTGTATAGTGAAATGAGCTCAACTTGTTGTAAGATTAATTAATAGCTCAACCAACAAATTGATGGATGATATCTTTCGAAACCGGTGGTCCTTTTTCCCTTAATGTAACAAATGCTAATTATAGTACTACGAGTATAAGTAATTAATATCATTAATATCTATTCAATATTTTTTCATATTAAAATAAAACATAAAATATTGTTTGAAGTAAACGAGCCAATGAAAAAACGTGGTCAATATTCCCCGATATTAGTAAGTGGTTGGACTTGGAAATTTGAAAACATGAACAATACTATGGTTCATATTTCACGAGTAACGTGTTCTTTGTCGGATCGCAATCTAATTAAAAGTATAACAGTTAACAAATAAATTTATATGTAAAAGAACTATAAGTTCTATCCTAATTTTGAAAATGCTTATATTATATATATACAATCTATTATCCTTAAAAATTAAAATATTTCAGAATACTAGCTATAGGCATATATAATTAATATTTCTATTATAAGTACAAGCTCTTACAATAATTTTAGACAATAGATAAATACAACCATATTAACTAACAGTATTACTCTTTGATTAAATGTACTAATACAAATTAAAGTTTTACAAAATATAGTTATTTTATTTTATATATCTCGATAATTACAATATAACTTTATTTTATTACATAAGATTCTTCCTGAATTAAAGCCCATGGTTTTGGTATAAGATTCCTGAAAGCTCCTATAAGTTGTAAACTTGTAAGCCAATACAAACGACCAGAAACACTATTATGACTAGCCATCTATATTAAAATTAATGGCTAAATTTATTTGAATGTGTGTTTTCGACAAAATGATACTCTGAAAAACTATATTCAGAACAAACATTTAAGTTAAAATAATTTTAATCTCATTATATTCTCTTCATCCTATTAAATATGTCACTTTTTTTTATTTTGAATTGTCCCATTAATAATGGTACAAGTATAAAAAGGAAATTAATTTACCTTAAAAATTTAGTCAACAAAAATGACTATACTATTTTATATATAAAATATTACTAATATTTTCTTAATTTTTATGCTCGAAAATAAAATATTATATATAGTGGGACGTGGAAAACAATACCTTACCAAGTGGTAAGCAATTACATAAGCTGCGCCCTAAGGCTTAACTAGGTTTTTACCATATTCTTTCATTTATCTTATCTATGGACAAAGAGGAAGGAAGCACAAAACTATAGGCATTTTTAATATATAGGTGTAAGAGAATCTTTACCAGTCAAAAAGCAAGTAGTAGAAACACTGACCTCATTATATAATAAATGGATATTTAATTTGGAAAAATATTAATAATGTCAGTGGAAAGATTTGTGGGTTATCATATTTTATTGTACGGTCATGGTTTAGACTTTAGAGGAAGAAAAATCTCCGATTTGGCCACTCCTCTTTTTGATAGCGACAAACCTCCGTCTCTTCAAGGCTAAGGCAACTTTCTGTCTTTCTCTTAACTCTACATAGTCATTCTTTGCAAAAACTGTCCAATTCTTGCCGACTTGTTTTACTTGTTACTTGTGTTTCTGTTTTTACCTCAAATAAGAATTAATGTGCATCATGCACTGCACCAACTGAAAGTATCCATCTCAAATGTATGCAACTTTTGCTTTGAATATGTCTATATTACATTCCAATATGTATTGGGAAATCAATCATCCATTTAATTTTGATAGAAATAAAAGGATCAAGAAATAAGAAGAAAAAAGGCAATGATCACCAACAAAAGAATTCAACTTGAAAACTCTAAATCCGAAGACAGACAAAACCACGGTCAGCCAACAATTTTATTTATTAATTATATATAATTTTACAATTGCATCAATTCTCTTTTGACCCAACCCCCTACACTATTACAAATTTTTTAAAACTCTTACCTTTTTAAGTCAAAAGTGAAAAATTTTACCTAAAGTTAATCACAAGACTATAGAACAGTAATTGATATAATTGTATTAAAGGTCTTATACTTCTTAAATAGCTTAAGAAACTCCTACTACGTACTTTGATCACAAATCCAATATAGGACAAACTCTATTTTATTTTAATACATTGATAATTTCAACAATCATCACCTTGTTAAAATAAATAAATAAAATACTATTGTATTCACCAACAATCATCATTCTTAACTAAAAGAATCATAATCCTCGAGAGAGAATCAACAAATTTAAGAATTTTATTTGGCACATGTCGAAAAATTTGCTGAAATTTATGGTGTAACTTCTAGCTTTCGGTTCTCCTAGAAATCCTTCATCCATCTACACACAACTTTCATCACATACCTTCAATCAATGCCAACCAATGCACATGAGGTCCAACGAACACTATCACATTCTCATTTATAGAAATTGGACATGCCATAATGACATATAATATATATATATATATGTATATATATATGTATAGGGTGGGGATCTACTAGGATCT
>JAYJMF010360328.1:0-10056 GCA_036873715.1 Salvia sclarea | reverse complement strand
TGGAGAAAGGGTCCCACTTTTTGAAAAATTGTGTGTATGTTAGTTGGAGATTATTGACTTTTTGGTAAAGTAGGTTTTCAAATAAATTATGCGCACACCTTTCAGGGACGAATAAAAAAGGAAAATTACACACACCTTTCAGGGACGGAGGGAGTACAAAATAACAAATGATAGATAAATTACATTTGAAAATTAATAGACTTAAACTTGTGGAAAAGATTATGAGATATTCAAAACATGAAACATTGACCTCATAAATACAACCTTCCATCACTAAATGTTTCAATGTTTGAATATCTTGTTTCTGAGTATTAGTTATATTTCCTAATTAAGCTTTGGATTTAAATAAATCTTAGGAAATGAAAGAAAACATCAATCTTGTAACGATATCTCAATTAAACTAATTAACGTGCTGAAAACAAACTTTCATACGTTATCTTAAATCGAGTAATCTAATTTCCTTTTAAGTAATTAGCCTACTCATAAAAGCCAAATCTTTACCTTCCTCTAACAAAGGGAATTAAAGACTAGGCAACGTCTACGACTCTACGCTAAACGAGCGTCGGCCCCCACACTTGTTTCTACAAACCCAAATATTTATGTCCATAAGTGTATATATATGTCATATATCCCATTTAATTCTTAAATGGGTTCGTAGCCCAGTTGAACATAAGTGATTGCAATGCTAAGATTGTGATTTTCTTTTTTCGCGATTTAATTTTTTTCTTATTATTTATTTTTGCGATTTAATTGTATTTCTTTTTTGTATTTTTCAGCCATTTTCTTTTTATTTTATAATTTTATTCTATTTTACTTGAATGAAATTAAAATGTGTAGTTTTCATGTAGTGTTGTTTTATATTTCATATAAAATGACACTCTTTGTTATTCGAAATGACATTTCTAGCATTACAAAACGACACTAATAGTTATTCAAAATGACACTATTAATTATACAAAATGGCACTTGTAGTAATATAAAACTAATAATTATTCGAAATGACACTATTAGTTATACAAAATTGCACTTATAGTGATAACAAATAGTTATTCGAAATGACACTAATAATTATTCGAAATGACACTATTATATATACAAAATGACACTTATAGTGTTTTAATTGACACTCTTTAGTGTTTAGGGGTTAGGATTTAGTTTTATGGGTTAATATTTAATGTTTAGGGATTAGGGTTAGTTTTAAAAATGACACTAATAGTTATTCAAAATGTCACCATTAGGCATACAAAATAGCACTTTTCTTTAATAAAAAAAATTAAAAAGTTGACCGGTCAACGGTCAACGCAGGCCGTTAACCGCGTCACACGGGTTGCGGTAGATTGCACCAGAGTGTGCCTCTTGTACAAAATATTACTAATACAGTCATATTCTTTAGGAAATTATAAATACCGGATTTATCAAAAACTTATTGTGATTATCCTTAAAATTTGACGTTGATTATAAATCAGGTATATATATATATATATATATATATATAATTGATTCATTCTCGAAACATCGAGGAGAGATAGATAGTTCAAAGGACAAGGTTGCAAAAATTCTCATTTAAGTGTGGTCTAGCTATCCCACTTTTCACTCTTGATCGAAACCTAATTTTGGTCCACATGGACTAATTAGGAATGTTAATCGGTTGACCTATTTGGTTTTGGGGCAGTCTTATCGAATTATCGGGCTATTGGGTGCGAGCTAATCGGGCAAAAATTATTTCAAACTTTTTTTTTACCCTAAGTCTAACCGCTGGACTCTTTACCAAAAAAATATTTAGCATATACCTTTCATCTTATTTGACTTAGCCCATATTTCATTTAGGGTTGTCCCATTTGATTTGGTTTGTTTCAAAATAATGAATAACCTTAAAAAAATATTAAATCTAGTGGTTGAACCCTATCACTTGAAGTACAAAATGACTCCTTTATTATAATCTTGCGGAAAAGAAAGATGAGACCAAAGGAGTATAAGTCATCTTGAAGACTATGTTCTTATAACAAATAAATAATCATACATATACAATTAAAATTGTAAAGTTAAGATATTATTATGTAGATGGTTGTTTTGTGATGAAATTAGGGCACAAGCCACTTAACAAAAAGTGAGTTTGAGTTTCTAGACGATGTCGTTATTCTGAATTCTTTTTAAATCTCCACTTTATCTAGTTGACTCGGAATTCGTTCCGGCTAGCTAGCCCATAAAATCTGCAGGATAATCTGTCCAATCCATATAACTCGTTTTGATTTCGGATCGTAAAATTTAACCTCAAGTGCATATTTTTCACTTTATTCGGATCAAACTGTCGGATTTGGGTCGGATTGATATTTATAGACTAATCTTATTTTTTACTTCTCTTAATTAATATCTTAAATTATTGTGGAAAATAGAATGCAAGTCTTTAAATTATTGTCGGATTCGGGTCGGTATTCATGCAAGGTCTTTAAATGTCTTTCACTAGTACTCGCTAAAATATTTGTTTGATTTGGATTTGATTGGCCTGAGTTTTTTTTTTTTTTTTAGAATTAGGTGCTGAAATTTAAATATGCATCACACGGAATATAAAATTGAATGAAGGTTTTTAAAACATATTGTCTGGCTTGTCATCAATTACTTCCAAAGAATATTTAGTGTAATGAAATCGTGAGAGGTAGGTACTCTCATTTCGAGCGCTCACTTTCTTCTTTTATTGGATCGAGTTCTCCTACTTTCTTCGAATACTTCTTTCAAATTTAGCTCGAATTTAGAAGCAACATTTTCCCCAAATATTTTACAATCGCTAATGAAATTAACATTTATATTAATATTTTTCAGTATCATCTATATTAATGTATTAAATTAGATATAAACTAGAACAAGACGCACATACAAAAAAGATGTGGTAATGTTTATAGTTGAATCAATATTACTCAATTTATCACGACTTCACGAGGGTGATGGTTTTCGAATCATGCTTGCAGGTTGGGAACTAAGTCAATTTCTATGGCCCAACCATTTGTCCTTTTAATACCATAACATAATATTTTGAGTAATTAATTCGCTGAAATTAAAGCTGTGAGCCTGTGATTGTAGATGGTTTGCATTTTTACTATAGAGACACATTTACGTTAGGCCGGCCTAACGTTAGGTCCGACCCAATTAATGTATAAATAATGAGAGTGGCAACAATAATAGGGGGCGGCAAACAACAATCGGCTCCGCTTTCGGCTTCGATAATTAATATATAGATAATGAGACCGGCAACAATTATGCTTTTAGAGCTCGCTCCGGGTTCGCCTTCGGCTCACCCTCGCTCGACTCATGATTTAGAATAGAAACGGCAAACAATTGGTCTAATGTTAGGCCGGTCTAACGCAAATGTTTGCCTTTTACGTTTATATTAAGATATTTTTTTATTTTATTTTAATTTTATTATTTTTTTTATTTAATTATAACTATTGTCGTGCATCGCACGGAGGGGTAACTCTAATCCTATGTGACAAGTCGGTTACTAACTCGGGGGAAGATATAATGGTCAATTATGGTGACACATACATACCTCTCTAATAATAGGCGTCGTGGAAAATTTACAAACTAATTATGTGCAAATCTCAGCATAAGTCAAGAGTGGTTGAAGAAAATTTAGGCACACATTTTCATTCATAAAATTCGATGTATCTAGAAAGATATCCGGAATGTTATCGACTCTATTATTACAAAACCATACGAACAGGAAACTAACGACACATTACAATAAGATATGTTGGATTACTCGAGATTAAATTGATCCGAGACTAACCAAAGTTGAATTGGTAGATATCACTCAAGATTTGGCCATTTTGTGGGGACGCCAAGACAAATACTCAGTTGAGTCCACCCAACCAAACAACATATCATAAGATTAACTTATCTAATCCATCAACCCAAACACTCCTTATAGATTGTATAAGTGCTTTATCAAACAAGTATGTTGCCGTATCCAAAGCTCCATTGGTTTTATGGTTCATTAATCTTCCATACTCCAATGTGAACTCCTCAATGTATATATATAGTCAGACAACAAAATAATCTTCACCTTTTATCTAAAATAGATGGTTGGGGTGCAAACATCTACTCATATTTACTTAATGTTAGCCCATGATGTAAATTACATAAATTGAATACCCCCAACTAGGTTTTCTCAACAAATCATTACGTTCGATGGGCCATTTTCCCTGTGAGGCTCCTCAACAATTTTACAGCATCCTTTTATCTGGACCTCTTACTACGCATTCCCATCCGAGATTTTGCATATCTAGATTCAGGTTAGGGGAACATGCCACGAAAACTTGTTCTAACATAACAATAACAATATATACTAGAAAATGGAAACAGTTTACCGCTGTAACTAGCTGAAAAGGATACTCCAGTCGCATCCCTTCTCCAGAAGTTGAGGAATAGAGAGTTGTGCCTTGTAGATGACTTAGAGCCTCGGTTGAACAAGCAGTATCCTGAGTATGCGCATAATAGAATTGTCGAAAACAAGATTGAAAGTAGATGAATGGTATGAGTGCATAGAAAACACTGAAACTTAATGTTTAACCTTTCATTGAGGACTTTCTTTTGAAAGTTGTAAAACAATCTTTGAATAGGAAAATTATAGCATACCTGAAAGTCAACAAATGCAACAGGAGCTCCATATGTACTTTGCATTTTCAATTTTATAAATCCACGACATCTATGGAAGGGCGCAGAAATATCAAATATAAGAACATGTATTCCATTATAGAGCATCTATAATGTACTTAATAACTTAATAGATACTTCTAGATACCTAGAAAACAGTTGTGTCAGTTCTTCCTCAGTGCAATGTGGACCTAGATTGGCCACAAAAAGCGTTGGACAAGGGCTGCTGTTCTGAAAACATTAAGAAATGAATTAGCCCACGTAGAAAACTAAACCAGATTGTGGCTCCTCATTAAAAAGTAAAAACACAAAAAAAGTAATGCACAACCCTTTTCATTTTTATAATCATTTCAAAGTAGCAGGTTCATTCTCTATTTAATCTGTCTTAACTTTTAAAACTATATACTTGATAAGGTGACAATCCAGCACCATTAAAAATAACAAACATTGAGAAATGTTGAAGCAAACAGAATTTTTGTCAATCCAAGGGACAGTTACATGTGCAATAGATCATTTCAAGAAAATGAATTCAGAAACACTTTAGTAGTAGACATTACCGACTTCGAAGAAGCTCCACTCATGGACCCACCATCAACATTCCGCATACTGGATCATGAAAAAGCAGAATTAATAAATCGCAATCCCACTCAAAGGTGGCACAGTAAACTAAGTTCTCTAACTTCAGGAAATAGGACGAGTTGCAAATGCTCCTATTTGGCCCTTGACCTTTTAGCTAGAAGTAATTGTTATGATATAAATCAAGCCACATACTTAAACAATCACTTCCAAGTAGTATAAATGTGCATAAGAAGTGCGCATATGACCTTTGTGTGGAAGAATAACCAATCGTGTTGTAAGCAGAATTACCCATTCCAGGCGTGTGAATGCTGCCAAGACCTGCTAGTGCCCAAGGGTGCAAACATGTGTAACGTGAGCTTTTAGAATAACGTGCCCTCCATGTGACTTACTAGCTAGTCTCAAAGGGATCATAAAATTTTCACTTAGGCAGCAGCATATAGTAACATGTAGATGAGAAGATAAATGGAAGCAATAACATATGAAAAGAACCTAGCAAATACATTTTGGCATTATTTATTTTTTAGGGATTTTAATTGGGTAGAGTGATGGCTTAGTGGATAGAATGACGAATGATCAATTTAAAAAACATATCCTGTTCTGTGTACAATTTGAAAGTAATAAGGAGAACAAGATGGATAAATCACATCCAACCTCTTTAGATGGGACACGTATCACTGATTGGACTCAAAACCAAAACTATGCTATAACTATCCACCATTTAAATTCAAAGAAATGTGAACATTACACACCAATAAAACAATTCCTAGTAATCGATCCTTATTCATTCCCATCCACCAAAGCAAACGAGGCCTTAGAAAGCGAGTTCCACATAGAGCTCAGCCCAATAAACACATCAATCTACCATGAAATAGAAAACCCCCTTTTTCCTTTAGAAATCCCCATACAAAGACAGGAAAAAAAATGTATGCATTACATAATCCAACTAGAGAACATATCTTACCAGTATCATCACCCCTTGAACTAGCCACAGCTCCTTTCAGTCTCTTTTCTGAACCTTGGCTCTCATCATCTATTTATGAGATTAGTTAGTTTTTATCACGAGTAGTTAGTTCTTTTTTATGAATTTAAGAAACAAAGCATATGAGGGAATAGCAATTTAAGATGTGATACCTGCCCGTAAGCGTTTTGACCGGGAGTTAGATTTTGCTAGATCAATATACAGAGTAGAACCTTTTTCAAGGTCAAACACCATACCCTAACAAGTCAATTCAGAAGGCAAAGGGATAAAAGAGAATGAAACTTTTAGTAGTCAGCATTTATTGACCATAGATAATGTTATTCACCATCAATATGTAGAATGCACAAGAACAACAGACTTCAAAGATCACAGATATGAGTAGTTGTACAACTTTATCTTAACAGGATTCGTACAGATCATTACTTTTTCCTTCTCCTATCGACTACTGCAGTCCTTAGATGCTTCAGGTGATCAGATCCTTAGTCATATATGAGAAATCATCTATACATATTGCAACTTAATGCTCTTCTTTCTCAAAAAGTTCATCCATGGCTTATTGATCAAGCAAGGCTCCTAATGCTCATACAATTATGCATTCAAGTACAAGTTTTAGACAAAATGATCTTCCTTTAATGAGCCCTCCATTAAAAGTTATAGCAAAGGTTCTCTCTTTTGACATCTGCAGTGAAGTTTGAAGGTAGGATAGGCAAATATATTCTAGCTGAATTATGTCATCGCATCTGATTAAGTATAATAAGAGTCTTCATGTGTACAATAGCAGCAACTGATCCTTAGTTTAGGGCTTTAAGCCAATTAAGGAAATTATTAATCTTTGCCATATTATAAACAGGATTTATAGTCATATTTTAACGCACACATACTAGTTTACTAGCAAAGGAAACAATACCTCAAAATAGAGAACTTCTGCAGGGGGGAAATTATGTTGTGAGCAAGTTCCTTTTAGCCCATGCAACATGTTTTAACATGTTGGGTATATATGATTAGACTCTTCTGAAGTATGATAGACTTTTCTGAAGTATGAACTGGAATTTCTAGCTCTAGCAAATTATTTAGCAATAGAGAAAATAATGTAACAGATCAAGATTGAGAAACAAAAAAAAATATTGTAGCTAGCAAAACGCGATGTATGGTGGATAACAGGGAACGAATCATTTCACCACTCAAATTGCTCGACTAAGCAATTTATGATTATGTTAAGTAATTCGGGCATGTCCCTTCGGGTGTTTCCGAGTCTCCACTACGCGAAGTGAAATAATCATATTTTTTATTTTTTATTTTTCAATAATAGCCATCTAAAAGGTAACAGAAGAATATTTGAAGCTCATATTAATAATGCACTTGATACAACTAATTTGGATTCAGCAATTGCAATTTGCAACCTAATGTTGTTCCTTTCCAGTTCAAAAATTTCATAGAGCTTATTAGACGCTGGATGAAATCAATACATTGGTGATACGAGACAACCCATTACAGTCTCATATACACCCCTCTTTCACTGATGCATTTATCTGTGAGGATTGGATAAACATGATAGAAGTAGAATGTCTTACATTAAATGCATGCAAAGCCAACACTGCTGATTGTTGATCCACAAAAGTTGCAAAAGCAAAAGGCTGGAAAACATAAAATAAGTGTCAAGAGCAGTTTCAATAGAAACAAAAAGATTAAATCACAAAAGCAGAAATCATAAAGTTGGAGTTCAACAAAGTCATATATCTATACTTATATCTATACTTACTTGCTTCTGATTCAAACTACGGCGACAGAGTAATTTATATAAAAAAAGACCAAGCAATATCTCTCATTATATATTTCTACCCAAGGGAAAGGAGCCTACTTCAAGAGGTGCAACTTCAGATGAATCTCAATTTACAAATTGCATCAATATAAAGCTAGCAGAAACAGGTATGGAGCATTGTTCGCAATCCTGTTATTCTAAATTAAAAAAACAAAAGAAATGGTTATTCCTACCTCAATATTCCTTTGCCTGGTATGGCTTTTTCTTGTGAATCACCATTCCCACTAGATTAGGCATAGCCATACCTTCCTCAACCTATCCCCCCCCCCCTTCATTCTATTCCATCATACCAAGCACCTCCTAATATATCATAAATGCTCCCCACACCACATTTATAGAACAGAAAATTTCGTATCGTTTAAGCTCTTCCTGCGTTCCAAAGCAAATCCACCCAATCCTCCCCATACCAAAAAACCAGAAAACGCGACCTAAATCCCCAAATTCATTTCCACTAATCAAAATCCAGAATTTGAACTCAACAAGATAGGCATCCATGTTTATTTCAAGCTATAAACTAACACGAAGCTGCCTATTAAAGCTACAAGGTCGTGTTAAAAACGAACAAATCTTAATCCTTAGCCTGACGCACCTGATTATTAGATGAGGTGGGTGGTCTGAGATTAGAGGACTGGTATCCGGGGCATTCTCTGAAGAGATTGTACAGTTCCCGCGGCTTGACGTCGTCGGGGAGTCCGGCGACGAAAAGCGTACGGACCTGGTCGTGCGACGAGTGTGGGTAGATTGGGGGAGCGTAGGCGAGGATTTGGGGCTGGACGTGGGCGACGGCGGCAGGTGGCGCATGCGCCGTTCCCGGAGGCGGAGGCGGAGGTGGCTGGTAGTAAGGGTGGTGGATTGGAGGAGCGTAATAAGCAGAGAGATCGTCCATTGAAGCTCTGATTCAATGCCGACGAGCTCTAGGGCACCACCGCAACGGAGAAGGAAAAGCACCTTTTAGCTCCTGTGCTTATTACAACAAATAAATGATTTTCTATTTTCTTGTTTTTTAAGTATGCTTACTTTGAGTTTCAGTCTAGTATTATTAGCTTGTTTACTGTGCAATTTAATTATAATTTTTTAAATATAATCAATTCATGATATACTTTATTTATAATTGTGTCATTCCAAAGAAAAAAGTTTCAGAATTAGTGGAATTTCATGAAGTGGTTCATCTTTATCCATTCTTCAATTTTTGAAGCCTCTATAACTTCAATATTAGAATTTTCTTTTCATTTACTTTTCAAAATATCAATGAATATTTGTTCCATAGGTCTAGAAACTCATATAACTGATCTATATCTATATATATAAAGCAAATGTATAAAGAGGAAATGCCCATTTGCTTTAAGGAAAATAAAAATTATCCATACATTTAAAAAAGATAAAGATTAACCAATCTTTAAAAAAATATTATCAAATATCCTTATTATTTATTTCGAAATCAAATTTTAAGTGTAAAAAGTTGTTAGACAATTTTTATTTAACTTAACCAATTTTCCTTCATTTGCGGAAATAATGCATACATGCACTTGTAATTTCGTAACTATTGAATGTGTATTATAAGTCATATCTCTAATATTAAATAATATACATAATGTTCATGTTTTATTACGATTTTTCATTTTAGTTACTTCATGTAAGTATACTAAACTAGCACCATCATAAATTGGTGAATAAGGTATTTCTTACGTCAATTATCAAAATCGTAAATTCACGTATTTGTATTCACGAATTTCATGAATTCACAGATTTACATTAATGATTTCCATGTATTCACGAAATTGCATAACGGATTTCATGAAATATTTTCCCTCCAAAACAATAATGATTTTCATCAATTCTTTTAACAAAAATCTAATACAATAGTAATTATTAATTTAATAATTAATTAATCAATTAATTATCACACACGTATACAATATAGGAAAGTTTTCTTATTCAAAAATATAATCATTGAACATAATTCATTAATAATTCTAGCATTAATTTATTTTTAAGTATTTTTTATTATTAATATTTTTTATTAATTATTAAA